>WSXT02224154.1:0-16705 GCA_011762715.2 Neuroterus valhalla | reverse complement strand
GTTGATTTTCTACCAAAATAATGAGTTTTCAGGTAAAATGATGAATTTATGAACAAGATTCAAATTTATTGAATAATAAACAAAATATTGTATTTCCAAAATCAGATAAACTTCTTACTATCTTCTTATCTTATCTTATTATCTTGCGTGAGATGAATCTCTTAAAGTATTTAATATTATTCCTTGGTTATCTATTTCTTTGAAACAAGCAGATTTCTTCCAAATTCTGGTGATGCCATAGTGATAATAAGTAATTTAATTAATATTTCGCGTTTTTGAGCTGTGAATTTGAACTTTACAGTTCTTTATGGCATTTTCCATAATCAAACTCAAATTTTTTATCCAAACTATCAGTGCTATAAAAAAAAAGTTGCAGGCGATTTTGTAGGTTTCCTCCAGGGCCTGTCGTCGTATCTTGCAATGTTTGGCTATAAATACGAATTTAGGATTTTTCCATGACATTTTCCATGTTGAAACCGAATCTAGCGTGATTTCGTGGTAAACTGGAGTTATATAGACATAAGTAAAGTTGGAAGCTATTTCCGAATAACTTGAAGTTTGTTGGTCTTGTTTGAGCGAGCGCCCGTCTATAGTAGGAGGAGCACCCAGTTATATTCAGGTAGGGGAGGGTAGGGTGAAACCGGGTTGCGGGTGAAACCGGGTACCCTCTATATCTCATGATTCGTGCTGCCCTTTTGGATCTAGCTCGATATATCTTCAACACGTACATGCTTTGATCTTATTTTCGTGAACATTTTTCAGATACATGTGTTTGTGCTCCCAGGAAAAATACCCAATTTTTTGTGGTTCGACGTTACAAGAGAAGTACGAAATTGTGGTTGTTGCAGTTATATAGAATCTGGGGAACTAAGTAGAATGCTTTATTTCGTACCTATTAGAGAGTATATAGTCATGAAGAACATAATTTTTCTTGAACAGAAACACGTGGGTACCGCGTTTTATTATTTATTGCTTGTGGGGGTAAAACCGGATACTGATGGTAAGAAAGCTGAAATCAAAAGAAGAAAGAAGGATAACACTTCAATGGAAGAGGGATTAGAAGCATAAACTGATGCAGATTGCATTTTTTGCAATGAAATCTACCCTGCATCCACTGAGGGATGATTCGGTGCACTGTGTGCAAAGGGTGGGCCCACATAGCATGCAGCAACATCGAACGAGGGAAGTTCACCTTAGCATACTCAATATTGACATTTTTATAATATCAGCACATTCGCGAGTACACCCAAGATACTCAATACACCAAAGCTTTTAATTTTTTATTATATTAAATTTAATTTGATCTAATTACAATGTGTTTCAGAATGATTTTTATAGGTACCCGGTTTCACCCTACCCGCGGGGCACAACCGGGTACTTTACTTTTTTTTTTAAAGATTTTTTTTATGTGTGAAAGAAAAATTTTTTCGACATCGTACTGCATTTTCTTTTAGCCAAAGAGTTTCAGAAGACAATTCTCTTTGAACAATAGCTTTTCAATTTCTCGCTTTTTCACACGGCGCCATCAAAGAAAAAGTACCCGGTTTCACCCTACTCTCCCCTAATTAGGAGGCAGGACGTATTGGTCTCAATTCAGGTGCGAAATAAAAGGGGCCCTCAAGTGCTCAGGTCGAACACTGATCGTGGGCTCCATTCGGGCGCACTGCCCATTCTCGCATTGAAATACCCCCCCCCCCCCCCATTGAAATACTACAATTCCGTCCTCTCTCTTGCCTATAACATCCCCTATCCTTTCTTTGATCCTTCCCCCCTAGAATTCCTTCTTTAAAACCCTTCCTGGTCCCTGTTATAATTCCCTCACTAGCCCTACCTTTTTCTCTTATCAGACCACCCCTTAGAGCCTGTACCTGAATCCCCTTGATAGCGTCGGTTTCACTTTGATTGTGACAAAATGCACGAGCTTCTTGAGACAAAAAGTTTTCCTTGCGAAGATGTTTTTTGGCCAACGCAATACAGCAAAATCAGCGACCAAATTTATCTTATATTGATGCGCTCGATTTTCACTTCGCTTGCGCTGGAGTGGAAATTTTTGCTAAAACTTCGGAGTGGGCATTTTACACTCGAATTAGACATGACTTTTGCGCGCACTGCGATATTACCTTTATGCCTTTCCTGTCCTACCTTTCCTTTCCTATAATCTAATAAAGAATCGAAAGATTTTTCATCTCGATAGTTGCGTGCACTTTCTTGATGAGTTATACATCTAATCACAGGGTCAAATCCATGACATTTCAGTATACTATGCTCCACTGAAGTCGCATGAAATTACTCAGAATTCTTAAACATTGCAGGGAGACGTTGTGAGAATGCAAAACATCAAAATAGTAGCTGCTGACAAATATTACGCAGGTATATTTTTAGGATTTCATCCAAATTTTTATGGGTGTTTCTGTAATGGATGTAACCTATTGTTTCTATTTCAGGAGTCTTTCTATAAAATCTCATGCAATATAACTCATATTTCAAGTGTAGGTTCACCTATAACACCCCGGTAACAGAAACATGACCCTGGTAATGGATCAGGATTCGAACCCAGACCGCCGATTTATTAAGTCGGCACACTATCCACCGCGCAACGGAGCCTGATATCATTCAGACTCAATGGGGTCGTAGACGCTTCAATTTTGCTCTATATCCACTATATGCTTCTAACGATACCGATAAGGAGGAAGGGATCATTAACTTTGCGGGTTTAACTCATGTTCAAACCACAATGTTACACCCTTTCCGTGGAAACGCCTATACACTGTGATACAGTGACTCTGGTTTCTATGTAAGAAATAATGTTTCATATTATAATTCTTTTATTCATCAAAAAATCGAATAGAATCAAAGGTTTGTAATATTATAATTTGTAAGATAAGGCTTCAAAGGACCATTTGAACCGGATTGAGAAAATCAACCCGATTCAGTTAAGTTATTGTTACGGTTACATCGAACTGGGACTCATAGGTTTTATTTTTATATCTATTCGGCTTGGTTCGGAAGCAGACAAGTAGACACTGGAGTGGTTTCAGTTTGGAATGCCGAACTGGTTGTCAGGCGGTCGCGATCTATTTGGCTCAGTTCGGCCTTCCAAGTAGAATAGGAAAATCTCTTCAAATTATTCGAATCGCTTGACAGATGTTGTGAAGGAATTCTTTGAAAAGGATGAAAATATTTTGAAATCCCGTGAAATTCTAGAAAATCTAATGAGAATTTCTGGAATCTTAGGAAACTTATCAAAATATTTTGATAGCTCTTATGAAGTCTCTTATAACCGTTCTCCTATCTTTCGATCATTCAACTCAGGACAATACTGCCGCATTCATCATGTATAAAATTAGCAGTGGAAAATGAAAATGAAATACTTATCATGCTATCACGTTTAAGCTTGAGTAGTTGGAAATTCGGCAGTGTTGTTGAACTTTGATAGTCATTTTTCACCCAAAATACATAAAAGTTTGAACGCAACGTCGAACTCACAAGCCAAGAAGAGTTCTCCACAAAATCGCCCTATTTGAAAGCGGAAGCATAGCCTTTTTAGAAGTACTCAAGTTTTTCGCAAACGTTCAATAACTTTTGCTACCACTTGTCTATTATCATTTTTATTTTGGGACTTAGAGATCTAAAGATATGACTCCTCAAATTATCATTTTTCGAATGACTACAACACAGGATTTTTTTTACTAAGGATATTCGACTTACAAGAATTGAGTCCAAAAGAAATATTCCCTAACACTTGGAATATACTCTTAATTTTGCAAAATTGGTTTTATTCCCTGTACTATGTAATATTTATATTTAAAAACTGACGATTTAGGAGTACATATCAACGTTTTAATCACCCCACCTTATTTACATCTCGGATCAGAGGTGTCAAAACTAACCTAAAAATGAAGATAAATAGCATAAGCGGGAAGAGAATGCGGCTTCAGAAATCGAGATTGCCAAACAGCTCTTTCCGAAACAACCGCAATCTTTCATGATAAGAAAAGGCTACTCAAAATAATGTTTCTGATCACCACCCGATTACCTAGTTTGACACTGCATGTAATCTGAATTCATCTACTATGAGGATAAAATTACTTAATATACTTGGTCAGATCATCCAGCTAGTACATGCCCTCATTCTTTGAATATTTAGTCATATATGATGTAGGCCCCTAAATTCCGACGCAAATCTTCGAGTGACTGACCTGTGGTGAATAGTAACTAGAAACTAGTCCACAAATCGCAAGAAGTATGATAGGTCGTTTTACATCTAGACTGACGACACTTTCTTTTAGATCTACAAAAGCCTCGAATAAGTTAATCTGTAACAAACCTATGGACTAAGAGAAGTACACTACTAAATTTTCTTTCTGAGTCAATCCATTTTTAATACTTTACATATTTGTTTCATCGTTTGAAAAAACTTTTCTAATTATAAAGTTTCAAAACTGTTAGTCTATAAAAGACAAAGTATACCAGGGCTTTAAAACAGTAACTTGTTTAATCGTAGATGTGTTCCTTTCTTTGAATATGGCAGTTTTAAATGATTCGTTTCGCCCGTAGAGCTGTGTATTCAATCTCTTATCTTGAATTGCAAACATAATTTTGCACCTAAAAACTCAGATATGGTACAGCAGTTAGCGTTATCCACCAAGTTACATTCAAAAGTTGTTTTGGAGTGTTGAATTTAATTTAGTACTGAAACATCCTCATTCCAGGTCAGGCATCTCTTCATCGTCACTGTCTGCTCCATCGGCATCATCTCCCATGTCCAGATCATCGAAATTTGGTTTACTATCACCAGCTCCTCCTAGACCGCCCATTTGGCGCATCATCTGTAACATTACAAAATATTTTATCAGAAAAAACGATTTCGAATATCGAATAAGAGCTGAATACGGAAGTATCTCCAGTAGAATCTAAATAAGAGAGTACCGAAAAGAGATAAATGAAAAGTTGTAATTGAGGAGAAGATAGCGGAAAAGCAGGTTAAGAAAATCTTTCTTAGATTTTTTTATCTTGTTCTTGCCTCCAATTCTTCCAACTCGTTTTTTCCCCAACAATTTTTCTAGATCGCATCTTATATCAGACCTCGAGTTCAAGTCATAATCCGATGCGGCTCAGAACCAACATCTCAGCCGAATCTCAGCTAGAATTTTCGAGACCGACTCAAGCTGCTATCGAAACGAAAAAGATATGATTCGAATCAGTGCGTTAGCCATGAGTCGAAATTTTTGAACCAACTCAAGGTATGATCAAATAAGAGAAATGAGAAATTTCGAACTATTCCAGCAGTTAAGATTGAGTAAAATTTGATCGAATCGTCGAATAATGCTTATAATAAATGAATCGATTTTCGGGATCGAAAGTGACAGAACCTTAACTGGAAAGCGGTTTACGAAAGCCAAAAAATATCAACAAAATTAGTTCCACTAAATTTTGGAGGAGGCAGCAATATTTCTAACATAAAGAATCAATTTTTTCAGACAATATTATTTTCTCAATCTTAATGAACAATGGCACATTTTTTCGGCACAATTCTACTCATTGCATGCTGTTAGAAATAACTTGCTTATCCAACAAATTCTGAACAAATTATTTTTATAAAAATTCATAAAGCATATAAATATGTAGATAAGATCAGACTTTCACTCCATGTATACCTCAAATTAAGTCCCATCCCAAAATCCATAATTACCTTATCTCTCATAATAAGCCTCCAAGCAATGCCTGACGTACTTTATCCTGTGGGGTTTCTGACCTCCTGTACTCCTACAGTCTGCAGGCAGATTTTTATTTGAAGCGCTCGCATTTACCTGAATATTTGGTCAGGGGAGTAGGAACCTGCAGAAAACCAAAACTACCAAGTGCGGCCGATTACCAACAGACAAGTTTGAATGAAAACATTCGATAACATCGTGTGCCCACATCCACCCTTAGGGTCATATCTCCAGCTCGAGAGTTGTTAATCGCATTAAAATCACGACTGAGCGAAAATCCCGAACAGTCACCCATCCATGCACTAGCCGCGCCCGTCTATGCTTGAAATTTCGAGATCTGGACGAGTCGGAAATCACTACTCAGCTCCTGCCGTCGGTATATAACTATACATGATGAGCCATTATTTATTAAGATTGGTTGAATATTTTATTTATTGGATAGGGCTGTTGAATGATTTGAAACAATCGAATTTTTTATAAATATATCGTCTGCTACCGAGATCAGTGAATGAAAAATGCGGTTCAAATACATCTAATAAAATACCTTAGAAATTCACATGTTTCTCAATCAAAGTTTTATATTTCGAATATTACAGCCACCTTCAGTTTTTGTGTCACTCACTTCTGCAACTGTATTTGGAAATGCACGTCTCCAATAAAAAAATAAAAAAATCGATACTCCATAAAATTTAAGCTACTAAACTAGTTGAACGCATCATTATACCATAATATTAAAAATTCATGTTTTCAAGAATTTTTTTTTTCTATTCTAAAAGATGTTATGCAAATCGCTCCAAAATGAATTCATTTTCGATCATTAGTTCTTATTCAACATTAATGGATAAATTCCATGATATAAAATGCGTTCAGTCAGTTCAGAAGCTTAAAAAAACAATTCATTCAATTCCATTGCACCAAGCCCAGCGAGGTGCTTTGATATAAAAATGTAGAATAAATGATACTCTACTAAATCTTAAATGGAGTTGGTTTAAAAAAATTGAACTCAACCCAAACTTGAGCCGGTTTCGAAAACTCGAATTATGATTCACACTCCAAGTCTAATCAGAATTTTTCGATTCGATCACAGCTTCAGTCGCTGTCGAAAATTTATCCCATGAATCGAGAGCGCTGAGTCGAATCAGAATGGGTTCCACTTAATTCTCAGCTGAGTCAAGTTGGACTGGAGTCCATTCAATTCGACTCATGCACATCACTATTTATCAATTTCCACTGCATCTGAATAGGACGTGCAAGTTTTTTTAAAGGATTTGTTAACGTTAAGCTCACGGAAAAAAGTAAACACTCTAAAGCAGGGTGCGAGAAAAGGAAGTCACCTTGATTCTGAGAGCTTATATCGTGAATACGACTGCTGTTCCAGTGTTCTTAGTTAGCACCGCGATTCAAAAGAACTCGTACTGACATTGCCAATGCATAGCAGTTTGAAAACGAGAAGAACAGCATAGGACTATACTGTGCACACTTACGCACACTGATTCAGAGTGTTTACTTCTTTCCGTGCTTAAGGGCATAGCTTCGAGCATATAGTACTGGAGCCAGCCCGCAGGGCTGTCGACCCGTCATCGGTGAGTGGGAGAGAGAGTACGATTAGAGGGTCAGGCTATCTCTCTCGCTCTGCACACTGATTGGGTAGGCAGCGTGGCCAGCCAATCAGTGTGCAGAGCGAGAGATAGCCTGACCCTCTAATCGTACTATATGCTCGAAGGGGCATAGCATAAACCGACTCTGCAATTTTTGTGTTCCCTCTATGGTTACGCCAATGTTACTATCACAGCAGAAAACATGACTGCGCGGAAGATGATGAATTCCCGGTGTGAAATTGAAATTTATCTGACATCTTCTGCGCAGACACATTGTCTGCTGACAGTGCAATTGCGTCGCCCCCAGAATTCAGTTTGTTTACTCAATGCCCTTAATGAATGAAAACGGCCAGGACACGAAAAAATTAACACAGTGTGTTCTGATCATGTCGGAAATGTACCAACCCGAAAACCCACTTCTAGTTGTCGGGCCACAGCCAGGGTGTCTACGCGACAGATGATTTTTTATTGTAATTTTTTTTGAAAAGATTTTGAAATATCTCCCGACATTTTTAAAGATTTAGGGATGGGAACAGGAAATTTTGAAAAATAATTCTAATTCTGATTTGGAAAGAGATTTTTATGAAAGAATTATGATTCTGAATTTGAACAGGTTCTCAAATTCCCTTCTCCCGAATCAGAATTAAAATTATTTATGGAATTCCGATTCTACCTTGAAGATTCTCCATTCCAAGTCAAATATTAATTCTTTACAAAAATTACCTGTCCTACGTAGACCTGTCTGTTATTTGAAATGAATCGATTTTTTTTTCGAACCGACTCAGGTAGCTGAGTTCTCACCGGAAAAAAATTCGGCTGGAACTAACCCTGTTCAAATCGGATTGAACCGAATTGAACTGGGTAGTTCGGGAATCGGTTTTATAAACTTTCTACGCGATCAGTTCGCCATGAGCCCTCTCCTCTTCTGCATCACACTATTGCCTCTATCCCTCGCACTCCGTGATTCTCATGGATACCTCTGTGGCGGAACTAATGTTCGTGAGCATGAGGTCACTTATATATTTTATATGGATGACTTAAAGATCTATGCTTCTGGAGAAGAACATCTTGGAGATGCTCGTCCACCTGGGGTCAACTGTTATTCAGGAAAAATAACACAAGCTCCCAGTTGAACCGCGGTAAAATACACCTATGGCCACGTCTCATGACCATGAGATGAGTGACCACATGCACGATAAAATCACAATAAAGGGCCGGAGAAACCCTCGTGTGTCTTAAGGACACGGAGCGACCCAAGTATGGCTGCTCTTTGCATCCATTCCGCAAGTGCCACGGCATATTTTCGTCACATGGGTATGGCTTTCAGATTACTAAACAGTGAAGACGTCACACCTTCAAGAGCAACGATGATAAGAACAATTACTTTAACCGAATATCCTTAATGATGTCGCTGTGGGTGTTCTCTGAGATCTTTGTACCTCTCCTTTTTCTCGGTTTCCTTGGCTTTGATGTTGTAGTCAGCCGGGCACGAGAATTCGATAACGAATACGGTTCGGTCACGTTTGTCAAGGAGCAAGATGTCGGGTCTTGTGTGTTGTATAGGAGCATTCAGCGGGGCAGGGTCGCGGCCAACGCCATAAGAGCGACAAAGATGGTGGTAAATCACTCCTAAGACAGCGTTGTGTCTGTACAAATACGCAGTTCCTGCGTGAATAGGGCAATTTGATAGTATATGCCATAAGTACTCAGGGAGTTGAGGACACGTCCTGCACCTATCACTGACACGTGAAAATGAAACTGTCAGTTCCTGAATTGAGTCCAGGTGATTTCAGAAAAGCAAACGTTGACTTATGTGGCAAGGATTGATCTTTTCCAATTTGGTAAAAGTTTCCGTGCATCACCTTGTCTTCATGTTGTTTCCGCGGCTTTGTAAAGGAACGCTCCTTTCCCACTCATCTCAAGATTCCTGACCATTGCGAGGAAAGGATCTCTCCTCCCCTCTCTCGCTCTCTCTCTCTTTCCACACACACACACACACACACACACACACACACACACACACAATTTATCTCGTATTGTTTGCGTTACGTTTCGAGGAAAGGTTCGAACTTTTAATTTATATATATATTATCCTTGCGGGACAAGCGTAACTCGTTCAGTTCCATCCCCGCTGTACTACAGGAAAATAGAGGATTGATGTGGAAGGATTGAAAAGTAGAATTGACATGGGAAATTTTGATTTAGGGATGTGTATGAGAAGGAAGCAGGGATGGGTATTAGATCAGTCTTAGGATTCATTGCGTGTATTTTGCAAAAAGAAAGAAGCTGCTTTCATTTTTTTAATGAAGATGCGGGATCTTTAGCACACAGAGACTTTATTGTGGGATTTTCAGTAAACAGAGACTTGAATTGAATTGTTAAGCAGAGTGACTATACGCAAGACTATTTCGGCAACAAGAGTGGTAAGACCTGATAAAAACAATACACAGCAAAAGTGAGTCACACATTTGTCCCGTGCAACATTGCTCCGACACGGGTCGCTTCTTGATCTCTCTAGCAAACACCCCGTATAGAGTTTCGCGAAGCCATTAAAATAATCCACTAAGCGATACACTTACACGGGCCAATTAGTATACAAAATCATTCGTTTCAGGCTTCACGCTTATTCTTATAAACAATTGCTCTCCAAACATACGTCTCTTGCTTCTTCCACATCCATGCATCTTTTCATACAGGCTCTTGTGTTTATACGGCTCTTTATTACGGCTCTAGGGTACGACAGAGACGGCAAACAGAGCTACGGGCAAAATTTTTTTTTATTATGCATCGGCAAATGGCTTGAAACAATACATATATTTGTTTTTTCTCTCTGACTGCTTGGCTCTTGCTTCTGCGTTGAAAACATTAATACTGATGCTGTTTACTCTTGTTTTATTGCTGTTTAAAAAAAGTGAGAAACCTGTACCATCCCCTACCTGATATTTTTTTTTTCTTAGTGAAATTCAGTCCACATGCCGGGACGGGATATTCCGGGATGAAAACTCCTTCGATTATCCCTAGTAGAAACTAGAAATTGCGAATTTGAATTTTCTGTGTTACGCTATGAATGAGAGGCATCGAATTTGGAATAAATTCAAGAAGGTTGAAAAGTTCTCCCAGGACGAGTTATTTGACGGAGAATTCATGATACCTTCGTAAACATAAAAAAAATTAATGCTGTTTTTTTTTTGTTGAAAAATTGCTGTTTACGCTGCAATTCTTTTTTTGCGAATTTGGAGAAAATTTTTTAGAACTTCGAAATTTTTCGGGAATTTAGGAAGAATGTACCGCTGTTCTGAAATTTGACGAGAAGTCAAAGTTTCTCATAGAACAGGACAATTTTTTTTTGGAATCAACAAAAGCCTAACCCATTCTACCGAGTTGAGAAACTTAATTCTCCAATCAACCTCGGGTGGCCGAATCAGGATTATTATAGGGAAGTCAGATGCCACTACGCAGTGCTCGGGTTCCTCGAAGAATCTCATGAGTTTTTTTGAAGTGGCAGCCCTGACCTAGCCGTGGGGATGGATCCGGGAGAATCGGCAGAAGAAGAGCTAACCCCAACAGTCCGCAAAGAGGATTTGGCCAACGAACCAATTGGGAAAATGAACGAACCGGTAACGTTAGACAAAGCCCGTCGGGAGCACCACCTGGGGATCAATTAGGGCGATCCTTGGTCAATCTGGATAGAATAATGACAAAATTACCGGATTGGGCAAACGAAATGCCAGAGGATGATTCGCGAGAAATGGAAAAAGACCTAGGGGTAAGACCAAGCGAAATGGACGAAGTGTTACGTGCAAGACTAGGACGTTACTTTGCACGCCGGAAGGGAAACCAGGCGGTACTCTGAAACCCAGAGGACGAGGACAACTCGGGACAGGTGCCGCGGAGAGGGGAGGCCGACAAGACAATTTCCAGTTCCCACGGTGGTATTAGAAATCGGATCGGATTCCACCAACCATTTACGATGGACGAAACGACTCTTCATGGTCATCGACGTCAGCAACGTGAGGAATGGGAACGGACCCTACAAGACGAGGTCTCCTTCGCTGGAACACTGCCTCCCACCAAAGACATATTTAGGGGGAGGGAGAGAGAAGCAGGACCGAATGCTCAAGCTGGAAAATTGAGTGGACAAGATCATGAACACTCAACAACGGAAGGGCCTTGGTCCGCGAATGTGAACACAAGGCCTCGAGGGACAGTACCTAAAGTAAGGGAGGGACAAGAGCAGCAATCCCTACTATCGGATTATGCTCAGATGACCAATGCGAGGAACACAAGGCCTCCGCAATACCGCGTAGCGGTATCACAGGGTACGAACTAGGCTCAGAGGCTGAGAGAAAGAGATCGGGAGGACCAAGCATGGCTACCTTTAGAAGGTAGCCAAGCCAAACCTTGGGTAGGCGGACGACTTGGACACACAATTAACTACCCACCGACAGTGAGTGCCCTAACCTGTGCCCCGTTGATGACAGTATCACAGCCGATTTTTAAAACAGCGGCATAAAAAACCCTCGCCCAAGTGAGATCCATGAAAATCGGAATCGGTATAGCCCACAGGATATAAGGTTAAGGCATCGTGAGAATGGAGATTTGGGGCACACCGATGAACTGGACGAATAATGATATCTGAGGAATCGCGCAGAGCGGCGCTGGCATGGCGGCTCTCCCATGAATTTCCGATACAGCGTGTCGGCGGAACGCAAGGAACGCCGGGGGGAACCTTTTGCCTGTCAAAATCCAGCAACGAGCCTCTTCCCCTATACCGACCCGAATTGGAAGTGGACAAGGGCAGCGGAACAGGAAAGGAGGGCATATGAAGAAAACCGAACATTTGAATGACGTATACGGGTCCCAGAACGTCGGTAAACCAGGGAGACCACAACACAGCCCTGGCTCCGATGGACCCAGGGGACAGGATTTCCTGCAGCGTAGCCAGAACGAGTCACGACCCTGGGCAAGGCGGGAGGAACCATTACCTCCTAACGACATTAGGGCGGATCGGGTACTTTCAAAACTCGGGAAGACAAGGAGAAGGACAGATTCGAGCGGGATGGGGTGACTACCCTCCGGCATGGGGGGAAAGACCGAATTACGGTAACGTTGGGCGAACGGACACGTTTGAGCGCGGAGCTCCCTAAGTTTTCGAACCAGGAGCCACGACGGACCACAGGTACACCCAAGGGTGGAACACGGCACCTATGCGAATATTTGGGAAACCAAGAGACGTAACAAGGATCGCAGAAGGGTGGAAGGTCAGTTCCAGTAGGAAAAAGGGCTCCAGCGTGGATAATTCCCTGTGGAGAGTGAAGGACCGAGCCGCCTCGTTTCTGTCGGATGGTAAATTATTAGTGGCAATGCCTTTCCTGCTGAAGGAGATTGCATGACACTGGTTTCGGCAATATCGACAGAGATGGAACACATGGGACCAGTGCAAGAGGCACTTCCAAGCCCGGTTCGGGGATGTATTCTACCGGGAGCGACTAGAGGAACAGATCCTATCACGTGGGCAAGGCCAGGAGGAGCCAGTGGCAGACTATCTAACCTGCATGTATGGACTTTATCAACTATCGACAAGGCCCGTTGACGTAGAGATCCAAATGAATCAGGTGTACTCGAATCTCAGATGATTTCAGGAGGGCTATCCGACGTTACGAGTTCAGTGACTACAACGGCCTAGCTGTCCTGGCGGCAGAATATGAACGCGTAATAGCGACATTGGGTGAGGACCTGGCCTCGCCACCTCCAGAAAAGTCCCTTATTCCAGAGTATGCCTATCAGGGGAAAGAAGGACAGTCACACAAGAAGAGTTCACTGGCCGCCATCGCTCCGACCTCATCAGATAGTGGAACAAGGCAGCGTAAGGCTGAAATGTTACAGATGATACGAGCCATTATCGAGGCGATGCCAAACGAAAAGCGCGAACCAGCTGGCAATAGAAGCAAAGAACTACCGGCGCATAAGGCAAAATCGGAGGACAGTAGGAAGGATAGCGGTGCCAACTCGGCAGACACCAGGAACCGGAACAAAGCTGCTGAGGCAAAACCGGCACCTTCCCCAGGAACCAGTCCCGAGTCAGCAACATCCAAAAACCTGGGCGATGACAGGGAGGTAGAATGTTGGAATTGCCGGCAGAAGGGCCACTTCCAAACGGGGTGCCCACAAGACCGGAGGCGAGATTATTGCTGTCGGTGTGGCGAGGAAAAGGTGACTACTAAGGAGTGTGGACTATCGGGAAACTGTCCAGGAAACAGAAAAAGGAAAAAAAGGTAGGGGTTAACTTTTCTCCTTCCCAAACGACATTAGACGAAAAGTGGAAAGACAGACATGAGTCGGCAGTACTAACAGAAGAGGGATTGGCCCATCAGATAGGTCCGACTCCCACAGACACACCATCGGCGTCAATGAATCAGATTCCTATAACCCGCACAGTAGAAGTGGAAGATACTATCGTCCTAAACACAAGAAAGAGGGTGAGGAAAAAACAGAATCTATGGCAAGAGAACCAGGTGATCCTGGCCCTGCTTAAGTCAAAGGATCTTCCGGGAGGACCACCAGACAAGTGTCCTCCGTTGCCACTGAGACTAGAAGTGAAGGAACCTCCAGCAGAGGACAAAGAGCTTATATTGCGAGACTTTACGACTGCTCGAATCGGTAATACCCCTAACGTTCTAGCTCTCATAGATGGTGGCGCATCCAAGACGGTGATGAAAGACATTGGGCTGGCCATAGCGGGGTGGTATAAAGCTACGTTACATATGACTCCGAATCAAAAGGTAATAACGGCAGACGGGACGGATAGCCACGTCCTGGCAACGTGTTATTTGCCTATCGAGATCGACCGGTTGTCAAGAATGATGAAGATCCATATGTGACGTGCGCCGAAGAAAGGGGGCTTACTCGAGGAAAATCGAAATCGAGGTTTTTACACCTCCTGATCCTTTATGTATTGCTCCTTTTATTGAAAAAATCAAAATTAAATTTCGAGCGTTATTATTGCTGATAATTTAGTTTTTAGTTTCCCTCTCTCATACAAGTCGCGTGTATCGGGTCGACTTTGACCGCTCGCCCTGAACCATTTCACTTTTCAGAGTAAGCCCCCTTTCTTCGGCGCACGTCACATATAGTCCCGACTATGGGTGAGCAGATGTTTCTGGGTAGGAACTTTATCCAAACTTTCGGAATAGTACACGATGGAAGAATCCGAGCCTGGTTTATGGCAGATTACCCGGAAACGGTCCACCATTATCTCGACGGAGGCAACGAGCTCGAAGTGGAGAGGAGAGGTGGAGAACGGGGAGCCTTAGACCAGTGTTGCGGCCTCAGAGAAAAAACTGCTGAGGAGCGACAGAAACTGGACACGCTAGTGGCTAGGAAAGTCAAGCCTTCTCTTGCAACACTCCCAGCACCAAATCTCATCAAGCACAGCATAGATCTTGAGGGACACCCACCGATAAAACAAAGGTATTACCGGGTGTCTTCAAAGGTCCTGAAGGAAAAGCGTAAGGAAGAGGCAAGGCGAAGGCACCGCTACGCCGAGAAAAGGAGGGCCGCGCTCAGAGCGCAGGAGCGGGCCAGGGCCTTAGTGCGAACGGGCCAGCAGACAAACGTCCCCGACAAGGCCATTCGTGCTGGAGGCTCAACGCAGGCCAGGCAACGGCGTCAGTCGCGGGTCCGGTGGTCGTTGTGCGCCGAGAGCAGGCATATGCTCCAACTGTGGAAGAAGGGGACACCAATGGGATCAGTGCCCTCCCCCTGGACTTTTCGCCTTACCCGAAAGCAGGATTTCTACAGCGCTCCAGTTTTCTCCCTTGTTTCTTTTCTTTTGTGGTTTGATGCCTTCTCCACACAGAACATAAATTTTATTTTGTTTTTCTTCATATTTTTCGTACTAGTGGGCATCACTGGGCTTACCACGCCCTTTGACATAGAATGCCCCAGAATGAAGAAAGGTGTTCCTGCAATCGTTTCCTTATACTTTACTGTGACCTGGAACCTATTGCACGTACCTTGCGACGGTTATCCTTTTATTTTAGCCTAGCTGGATTCTACAGGGATGGTCTGGGATGGTGTCGCGGGGATGATGGTCCAGGTTTGCAAGTCAGACTGTTAACGCAAGAGTATGCAAGAGCCAAGCAGCAGGATTCGAGTAATCAAAGTCCTAACCTAGCTTTCAGAAATTTTTGAGATACTGGTAACAAGGGTGGATGATGAGACATAGGAGGATGGTGGAGGAACGGAGAGATGGTCGCGTCGCAAGTTATTGGAGCCGGTGGGCTTCGGCTAGGTCCAGGGGAGTTGTAACGTGGCTTTACAAATAAAACGCACGTTAAAGGAAGTTATATTTCGGGGATTTCGCCGAAGCCGAACCTAACCTCGGAACGTAACGCAAACAATACGAAATAATTCACCGTCCAGCCAGGAGCCCAGCTTTGAATTAAAGGAGAATAAGTACATTGTTAGTTATAAGATTTACCTGAAATCCAAATAAACGAAACCCAAATTATTACGAAATAGAGATAAGGAATTTGGGGTAGAAAATTGTTGGATTGTATCGAGTCACAATCGAGACTAGGGAAGAGATCAACGGGAGCCATTGGAGACAAATACCACCGACACATCAGAAATCGTCCAATTCATCCTTTGAAGATCGATTCTCCAGAGAACGACGGCCATGGGAATTCATATCACGAAAAGTGACACCTTGTCAACACTACAGCAGACAACACTGGTTGTCGTCAGTTCCATCACAAGGCCTGGAAGCACGTGCACAGAGAAGGCGAGCACGCAGTGCGGCAACTCTATAATCGACCTCGGGAGGGCAGCAGCGGCCGGTCACACAGTCCAGGCGGGAGTCTGGCAAGCCGCTATTTGAATTGATAATACTCAGGACGAACCAACGGGAACCTCTCAGTCCGTGGGTCAAGTCCAATCAGTGTGGCAGTCACCCAACCGAGACGCGCATTGGTAGATCCAACCGACGGGACCTCTCACTTGCCCGACAGCCAATCAACGTCGAGGCACGAAGACCGAAAAAGGATCCAGAGGGAGGATGCCGGAAGACGAACCAGCAGACGATTTTGACAGACAGACGTTCGTACCTGTGGCTTGGCGGCGACCAAGGGTAACCGGAATTTTTATACAGGAAATATTGGAGTAACAAGCGGTAACCCCAATATGGACCGGAATTGGCAGCGTGCCTTCAAGGTTGGTTCAGTGTTCTCCTTTTTCTCTAACCCGGTCTCGCAAGTCTCGGTCGAGACCCCATGTTACAGTGGGTCCAGTGCGGGATAGTTTGAAGGGATTTTTGGAGGCGCCCCCCCCCCCCCCCCCCCCCCCGCGCCCGGGCGCGGCCCCCCGTCGGGGCGACGCTCGCCGCCTCCGCCG
>WSXT02224153.1:0-31909 GCA_011762715.2 Neuroterus valhalla | reverse complement strand
ATAAATAAATAAATTCAGTACGTTATAAATTTTTCCAATCTCCAATATAAATAAACATGCAATTCGGCCAGGTTTAGAATTCCTTTGCACATTTATTTAAAATTTTTGAAAAAATATTTGTGAAAATGGCTGATTTATAGATAAATTAGTTCTCGCAATAAATAAATTGGATAAATAATTTATTTCTCGAGAAATGAATATTAAAATACTTTTCCGAAGTAATTTTCAGTTTTGCAGACTTTATAAAAAATTTCGATACTTTGTTTCCATCAGATGAGCAGAAACTGATTTGCAACTTATAAATTTATAAGGAAAACGGAATTCCCCGAAATTGTACCAAGGCCACAGTTTAGAAATATTTTTTACAAAATTATGAATAAATTTTCAAAATATTACAAAGTTGACCAGATTATTGTAAACTTTGGAGAATTGAAAATCATCTGGAAGAACAATTTCAATATTTATCTATTGCGAGAGCTACTTTATTTGTAAAGCAGCTGACTTTCTAAATACTTTTTCAAAAATAATAAATAAGTATGCAAACAAATTCTGAACTTGGCCAAATGGCAAATTTATTTATATTGAAGATTGAAAAAATGTATGAAGTATTGAATATGTCCATTTGTAAATACATATGTTGCAAATTATTTTTTGCTATCTAGATAAAAATTAAGTACATACACGAATTTACAAATTCATAAAAATTGAAAACTTCGATCTTGGTTTCCATTTGCAATATTATAAAGTTCTTTTAGTTATAAACTATGTACACAATGTAATGTACACTATGTTCACTATGTTAACAACCTTCTGGAAAAACAATTTCATTTTTTTTTATCGATGGTGACGAGAGCAAAAGACCTCCAACGATAAGCTCTGGCACGTGCCGCAAATCAGTGCCGTATTTGTAGGTTTATTTCACTTTTAGGAAAATACATATACTACAAATTTTGTAAACTTAGAAATATTTTTTCCCAAATTATAAATAGATTTGCCAAAAAATTGTAAACTTGACCAAATTTTTTTGTAAATTTATTTATATGGGAAATTGAAAAAGGGTTGAGTTTGTTTTTTTATAAATTGATAAGTTGCAAATCAGTTTTTGCTAATTTGATGGAAACAAATTATCGAAATCTTTTATAAAGTATGCAAAACTAAAAATTACGTGGAAACCCTATTTTAATATTTATTTATCGAGAACCAAATTATTTGTCCCATTTATTTATTGCGAGAACTATTTTTTTTATAAATCAGACATTTTCAGAAATATTTTTTAAAAAATTATAAATAAATGTGGAAAGCAATTCTAAACCTGGCCGAATCGCATGTTTATTTAAATTGAAGATTGGAAAAATTTATAAAGTACTGAATTTATTTATTTATCGGTTGATAAGTTGTGAATATGCTTTCCAAATATTTAAGGCATAAACAAAATTTATTACACATATATTTGCTATATAGCACAACTGCTATATGGGAAACATATGTGTTATAAATTTTCCTTATGCCCTAAATAAAAATTCATACGATTTCATATATTTTGGTGCAATTTTTATAAATTATTCATTTTAATTACGAGAAGTGGCTTTATTTCTCATTTTGAATTAGCGTGCCAGCTGGTGCCAACTGTGCCCAATGGGCTAGCGGCCGAAACGCAAACGCAAAAGAAAAGTCGCCAACATTGCAATCACTGCAGGGCAGACGCGCGCATCAACCCTGGGTGGATGTGGCCTACCCACTCTCAACGGCCGATACAGGGAGAACTAGAGAGCCCCAAGGTAGAGAGTTGCGAACTTGTTTCGCGCTGATTGGTCGTAGTGAATCGCGGACATCTTTTGGACCAGTGGAGGACACAAATAACCACCTGCAAAGGATTCATGGTCGAAAACTTGGATTAGGGCTCCCTTATGGCACCCTAAATATGCCAAAATAGTATATTGTGCATCAAGTGGGAGAAGTAGGCGATTTCAATGAGATCGCCGAGAGTTTTGGGGGAGATAGCGGGTCAATTTTTATAAATAAATCTTGATATCACAGAATCAATTTTCGAATATAAATTGTAATATGTATCTGTAATAATAATAGTTTTCTATATCACTAATCTATTACTTTTCAAGATTCATGGTACAATTAGAGCAGTTAGGGGCAGATCCAGAAAGATAAATTGGGGAGGGGGATCGAAATGAATGAAAAAAGTACACCTTATGCACATCTTAACCGCGCCAACCTGGAACGCAGTGTGTCAACAAATTTCGGGGGTGGTGTGCCCCCCTCCCTGGATCCGAGCCTGAGCAGTTAGCATCATGAACATCTGATGCCACCACTGCAGGGATCTACTGCATCGACTGCCCTCACTACTTCAACTACGCTTATCATATTTCTCTCACTTACTTCGACCGCTAGTGGGAAAAGTACTCACTTCGACCACTGTGACGTCATGAATCGAGGAATCGACAACTTCGTCCACTCGAGACAAGAGTAAGATCCAAAGCAAGATAAATCAGACCAACCAATACGAACAGGGAAAGAATCCAGGGCAGATCTTGATAACAAAAAAAAAACCGTGCCAAAAAGGAAAAGACCACAAACGCGCAGACAAATGATCGCTCAAAAGAAATTCCTAATCGAATGAAGACCTGAATAAAAGAGATGAGCGATAAGCTCAAGGCGGAAAGGCGCAAAAGAAAACTAAATAGGGCCATACATGAAAAAAAAATAGAAATAGAAGAGGATGACGAAAAAATGCTCTGGGGACAGAAATTTGCGGGAAATTTTACTCCTTCATACTTTGTAAAGACCATCAGTACAGCGAAGAAGAGAACGAGAATCTGCAGCATATCGAATAATCAGCCGACAAAATTAAAAAGAAAAAGAAACAAACAAAATTGTTCCATTAAACAAACATCAAGCTTCCTACTTTCTTTACCTATCAATGAAACTCCACAATAAACATTCATGCATAAAAAAAATAAAATAAAATAAAACCAACACTTGATTAGAAGCAAATACCTTCACTTTTTTCGTATAAACGAATCAACATTTCAAAAATTTGAATATATATATATGCACCTTCCTGTACAGGTAAATATAGTAATAGTGCAACGGTTACGCTAGTAAGTCAAAGTGAATGGATAAATTGATGATTGAGCCCCTGGATGCAATAACTCGCCGAGCGCTCGAAAGCGCGTAAAAGTATTGTCCGCGCTGTGACGTTACGAGTCAAAATCAAAAGTCCGAATTTGGAAGAATGAAAAATACTGCTCGATAGCTTTTGAAAAATGAATACATTTCCCCTTTTAAACTTTTTTCGTAAACATTATAGTTTCCGTAAAAAAAAAAATAAAAACTGAGGATTTTCCAATCGAAAACTCCATGTTCTTCAAAAGTTACATCGCCACTGAACATTCATTTTCCAATGTATCAACATTTTCTTTTTTTACATTTGTTCAGGAAGGTCTAGCGTTAAATACAGTATCAAAAAATTTATGAAAAGTTAATATTAATTGAATGTTTTTCTAATCCGAATGAAAAACAATGTTTGTCGACGTTCGCGTTGAAAATGCATCAAAGGAATTTTCGTTTTTAACGAGGTATTCACGCTTGTGATGCAAATTTTGGAATCTATGGCAAAAGAAAACAGAGACACTAGAAACTGATCAAGAATATTATCGAATCATTGAAAGCCCAAGAAATCCACCATTCAAAATATTCAAAGAATCTGATTACAGTGTGAAAGACTTCGAACCCTTGATTGAGAAACCTAAAAAACCAACGAATTTGCACATCAAAGATGCGGTAAAAATCATTTACTTCCCTAATAAAGAAATCAAAATTTTCTATGTATACGACGGACAATCCGTAAAACATGTTCTCGAATCAGATATACCTTTCCAAAATTTACTGTTCTCACCTTTGGCAAATTCGATTGGATAAGTCTTTTGATGATTTTTTTAAAAAGTCGACGGTTAAGAGAAAAAACGAAAACGAAAAATCTGTAAAAACCTAAAAACATTCAAAAACTACAAACGAGGCAAAAGAAGCTGTAAAAAAGAATGCATGGTTTAGGTTTATATAAATATGTATAAATATCGCTGATAATTGATACGATTGTGGTTTTTTTTTCTTTGATAAACAATATTTTTTCATCAAAACCTTGTCAAGTATTAAGAGTCACATCGAATTGATATTAAATTCATCAACTAAAAATGTTGGTAACTTGTGATTTCCTGATCAAGTTTTTATTTTACGAAAAGGTTGAATACTTTCGCTAGTACGACACACTTCGGAGCTTGCCCGCGCAAAATTCAATCACATCGCGCTGCGCGTTTGTATTCAACCTGGTGGGTTTTATATGAAGAATAGTTCAAGGGAGCTCAAATTTTCCAAAAAGTTCAACAATACACTTAACATTATGATGAGCGTGAAAACGAAAATTCCATCGATGCATTTTCAACGCGAACGTGGACAAACATGGTTTTTTATTCGGATTAAAAAAAAATTAAATTAAAAATAACTTTTGATACATTTTTTGATACTATATTCAACGCTAGACTTTCTTGAACAAATGTAAAAAAAGAAAATGTTGATACGTTGAAAAATGAATGTTCAGTGGCGATGCAAGTTTCAAAAAACATGGATTTTTCGATTAAGAAATCATCAGTTTTTATTTTTTTAAACGGAAACTATAATGTTTACGAGAAAAGTTTAAACAGGTACATGAATTCATTTTTCAAAAGCTATCGAGCAGTATTTTTCATTTTTCCAAATTCGTACTTTTGATTTTGACTCGTAACGTCACAGCGCGGACGATACTTTTACGCGCTTTTGATCGCTCGGTGAGTTGTTGCATCCAGGGCACTTGCAAGATTTCAAGGAAGGGATGACTGGGTCCGAGGAACCAAGAATCGTCAGTCGAGGAGACCGCGGATTTTACGCAAATCAGTCGGTATCAAGCAACTACTGAGAGACCACGTTTGACACTTGACAAGATTCTTCAGGATAGGATTTTCGAGAGTTAGGCAAGCGGTAGGAACCGATTTCGCTGCAGTGTGATCCGCGGATGAATACTGGGGGAAAAGAAAAGAAATTTCGGTCATAAACGCTGAAAAATAGCAGAAATTAAACTTCCATAGACGTCCCTCACACAAATTGACCATCGTCTATCAGAAGCAAAGGATGGTGCTGGTGAGCTTCGCGCCCATCCTCGAGTAACCCATTCTTATGGGAACCCAAGGATGCTAGTACCATACATTTCTGGAATTCTGAGTGACGAGTGGCAATTTTGAAGTGAGAGTATCCGGAGGTGGTGAGTCGATTGGTGCTAGCTAAAAGTTTTTTTTTTGGTAGTTAAGGCCACGCGTGCCTGAGCAACCCGCTCCCATGCGGGAACCCATGTACTTGGACCGTGAAATGAGAGTTCTTTGTGTTTAGGGCAAGCGCTTGCACCCATCGATTGCGCCATTTCTCGCAATTTGGAATTTGAACAAGGAAACCAGACATCTTATGGGTCCAATAGGATTCATAAAATAGAAGCTCGGTTTTTTCATCCAAATTTAGACGTTTATGAGAGGTATTCGTTCTTGTTTGTTTTTAAGACTCGAGAAGAGAGGAAAATGTTCGGTCACTCAAAATCCTGAGGTCTCATCTAAAGTAATTCCAGTGGGAAAACGAGACACCTTCCTCTGCACAACTAATTGCACTTTTAGTTTTCCTGAGAAACAAGTCTCCCTTACAATTCAATTTGAAACGACGACTCAGTATTTCTCAACATAATGAGGAAATCAGGGGAGATTCTAATTAGGTAGGAATATTTCGTTCTGCAGGAAGACTCGATTTTCGCTCCTGTGATCCCATCTCTCTTGGTTCCAAAAGTATAAAATAAATGAAGACAGCACAATTGGAAGCTCGGATAGACCCTGAGTTCCAAGACAATTTTATTTCGAGGGAATTTTTGATCTCAAACTACTTTCAAATTAAGGGATTAAGGTTTGAGAAAAGTGAACAGGAATTCAACTTAGACCGGGAACCAGTGATAATGAATAGAGCATCTTTTGGGATTGTTGTAAATAATAAAGTAATTCGTTTCAGGTTTGTTGTCCTTCCAGGATTGGAACCGATGTGCATAGTCGGTACCAATTTCCTGACGAGGATAAATTAGAATCGATCGATCCAAAAACCCAGGGTCTATTCCCATGGAGTGGAAAACTCGAGACAAGACTACTTTATATAAAAACGCAAAAACAAGGGAACTGAATTAACAAAATATCTCGAACTCAGGAGTCAAAATGAATGAACTTAATGTTTTTATTAGGTGAGAAAAAGAAAAATGTTACACTTTGCTGATGAAGTTCCCTTCGGACATGCAAGGTTTCTAGATGCACAGTTATTACTACTTCTTCATTTTATTAAAACTCTTTTCCTATTACGAAATTACGAGTCTCTACAGAAGGATTGCATGTTTTATTTCCGGAAATCTTGTTATAGGCATATCCACGGGAAGTGTCATCTGCCAACAACAAAAAAAAACAGTGCGGGTTGATTTTGCGAAATTTCAACTGTTTGACAATCAATTAAATGGTTCACAAACTCAAAATAGATCTTAATCTAGAAGCGGAAAAATTTCTATGATGTTAGTCTTACAAATACACTGAGATTGCGCGTTTTATCCAACCAGAGTTTGACCTTCCGAGAATCCCGCTCCTTGACGAGACGGGCCGAGGGGTTCGGAGAGAAGCACTCGCCCCGCTCCCTTCTAAGACATACGCTCAGAGTGGAGAATATCCAAGCGAAGAATTTCGACCATGCGCGAGCAGACGAAAATCACGTAGAAATAGTTCATACAATCCTTACTGTTTACGTTTACGTTTAAGGCCATGTTAAACATGGGTCACGTGACCAAAATTATCGATTTCTTTTGCAACAACTCACGTCCGCACCGGAATAGATATCGAGTTGATCTTTTGAGAGAAGCCTTAGAACACAATAAACTACGTTTGTATACAACATTTGGTTCAAAATTTTGAAAAAAAAATTCGCAAAAATTTTTTTTTTTTAATCTTGAACCAAATGTTGTATACAAACGCAGTTTATTGTGTTCTAAGGCTTTTCTCAAAATATCAACTCGATATCTATTTCGGTGTAGACGTGAATTGTTGCAAAAAAAAGATGTCGGTAAGGTAGGAATCGGGTAAGTTTAACATGGCCTCAAGCACTCGCGCCTATTGTCTAAGCCCGTCGCACAGTGGTTCCAAATGCCTGAAAAGAGGTCAAAAGTCAAAAAATTATTTTTTAACATGGTTTTCTAGAGTTTCCATTTACTTATTTTCATTATTTTTTATTATTATTATTTACTTCCAATCGTATGACTGAAGCCTTTTCTAGCACATATAAAAAAATTAGTTGAAACCTTTCCGTTGACGCAAATTTTTATTTGGTGATTTCGACCCACCTACATGCGGCCGCAGCGTACAGTGAGAAAAAAAGCAATTTTTTGGGACAAAAATCAGCCGACTCCTCAATTTTTAACGGATCAGAGATTTTTTTTTTAAATGCTTATGAAGAGTCGCACTTCAACATAGACGTGCACGTTTTTCGAATTTTTTACTTAATAATTTGTTATTCAACCTATAATTTACAATTTGTTATATTTTTATAAACAAATTCACTTATTTGGAACATCTGTGCAACGAAAATTTTTATTTTCTGTGGAATCATTTATTTTCATCTGAAGAACAAGACTATTACACACTAGGGTTCCATGAAACAAAATTTGTCATTGTTATAAATAATTTTTATAAACAAATTCTTTGGTTTGGCATATCTGTGTATCGAAAACTTTTCTCTTCGGTGGAATCTTTCATTTTCAGCTGAAGAACAAGAGTACCATACATTAGAGTTCCATGAAACAACATTTGCCATTGTTTTAAACATCTTTTATAAACAAATTCACTTATTTGGTATATCTGTGCCTTGAAAATTTTTTTTTCTGTGGAATCATTCATTTTCATCTGAAGAACAAGAATATTACACACTCGAATTCCATGAAACAACATTTGTCATTTTCATGAACAATTTTCATAAACCAATGCTTTTATTTGGCATATCTATACATCGAAAACTTTTCTTTTCTGTTGAATCTTTTAAACCCATCTGAGGAACAAGAATACTAAACATTAGAGTTCCATAAAGCAACATTTGTCATTGTCTCAAACAAATTTATAAACTAATTCACTTATTCGGCATTTATATGCATCGAAAATTTGTCTTTTATGCGGAATCATTTTTTTATTTTCAAAGAATAGAATTTATGCACAACTCACTTCCATCCAACAACGTTTATCATTGTTATGAACAAATCGTACGATCAGACTAACTTCTTTTAGTGTCACTGCAATTGGCTACATTGATATAAAAACGTATTCCATCCGGCATTCTGTTTAAAAAAATTATAATACCAGATTCGTAATGAGCGACCTCGAAAACCCTCTTACACCAATTTTGGAAAGAATCAAAACTTTATTCAACATACTCGTCCACCATATTGAACCCGCCATTTTGTTTTTGAACATTTTGAAACCGGATTTGTAGCCAGCTACCTCGAAACCCCTTTACACCCATTTCGAAGAAAATCAAAACTTTATTCAGCATACTCGTCCACCATATTGGATCCGCCATTTTGTTTTTGAAATTTTGGCGACCGGATTCGTAATGAGTGACCACGAAAACCCTTCAATAAGAAAAAATGGCCTATTTTATTAACTTTTTATAGTCTTGGTCACATTTTAGGCATTTGGAACCACTGTGCGTCGTTTACCGACCCCGAGGCTGGACAAATTACGCGAGTCCAGTGTATATTTTTGTGAATATAGGTGTTTGATTAGATTCCTTCTCAAGAAATTACGTATCGGAATGAGCAGTAGAAGGTAATGTAAATTGAAAAAAAATGAATTTAATTGATATTCCAAAAACTTTTCCTACCTCAGTGTCAATTTCTCTCCTACAATGGTTGGATAGGAATATAAAACTACTCTTCTTTAATTATCTAAAGCGTAGCGTGTCATTATTATAAGATTTTTTTATTGAAACGTTAGTTTCCAGGATTTAAGCCCTAAGGCCGTGGAGGGGTACATTTAGAAACTCATTGTCTTACTGGGAGCGTCACCGCTGACACTACTTAGCTAGTTCAAACTGGAACTCTGACACTGAGACCTTCAAAAGTATGTTTGAAAACCTTCGAAAGTATGAGCTTATTCTGGGATCCGAGAGAAGGGGAAACAGCTGTGTAAGGGAAAAACGGAGAAAAGTTGGGGGATTTCCCCCCTAAACAGGCTTTGCCCTCCTAAAAATTTCAGATTCTGGAATTGATCCGAACTCATCCGAAATCGATCCGATTTAAGAATTTTTTCCAAAAACTGTCCGATATAATCCTAAAACTGTACGAAACAAATCAGGAATTTGTCTGGCTGAATCCGAAGTCTGTCCGGACAATAAAGTTCAACTCCGGAAAGAGTCCACTTCCATCCGAAATGAGTCCGGAGTTTAAAACCTGAAATTATTTTTGTTTAAGTGAAAAGGAGAAGTGTTACGACTGAATCCGAAATCTGTCTGGTCAAAAACATCGACTCCGCAAATAGTCCGGCTCAATCCAGAATCGGTCCGGAATTCAGAACCTGAGACTATTTTTGTTGAAAAGAAAACGGAAAGTGGTCTGATCAAATCCGGAATCTGTGCATTCGAAAACAAAGACTCCAAAAATAGTCCGACTCTATGCGGAATCGGTCCAGAATTCAGAACTTCAAATTATTCTTGTTAAAGTCAAAAACGGAAAGTGATCCGAATAAATCCGAAATCGGTACGTTCAAAAACATCGATTCCGTGATTCGTCCGGCTCTATCCCAAAACGGTCCGGAACTCAGAACTTGAGATGATTTTTGGTAAAGTGAAAACGGAAAGTGGTCCGGTTTAATCCGAAATCTGTCTGGTCAAAAACATCGACTCCGCAAATAGTCCGGCTCTATCGGAATCGGCCTGGAATTCAGAACCTGAGATTATTTTTATTAAAGTGGGAACGGAGAGTGGCCCGATTAAATCCGAAATCTGTCCGTATGAATCATAATCTTAAGCATAAATTTGAGGAAATTTGAGAGTAGAACTTATATTAATTTCCCAAAGTAAATTTTTCATGGATCATTATTAGATACTTTATTGCTTTTTGATTTACATACTCGAATTCCCTGCACTGATAAACTTTATATTAGAGAAATTTCTAAAATAGGTAGCAAATTGGGGCAAAACGGTAAAATTTCGGCATTTCAATATTCAAATAAGGAAAAATTGTTAGGGGAATTAATAAACTGTACAAAGAAAACAGGAGTAGTGAGTATTTTAAATAACGTAATATACTAACTATGCAAGAAAAATTACTGTTTTCTGTAGGAACACGATGTATATAATAGACATTCTATACTTTTTAATGGGGTTGATACCAATTATTAGAATTGGTTCCAAAACTTACTAACTGATTTAACAGAAGACATCAAGCCATGGAACGAGCGCAGCCGTGCGTATCCGACGTGTATCGATCTCTGATCAACGGATTCAAAATAATGTTCTTGTTCTCAAACGTTTTTCTGCTTGTGGCTATGTTTTGTATCAAATGGGGTTTTCAGTTTTCGGTATTTTTCGGCTTCGCGCTTCATGCCAGTTTCTCAATAAACAAGTTTTAAAATTTTGGTTTTTGAAATGATAAATAATGTTCTGTAGATAAATGGAACATTGCCCGACTGCTGTCCCGAAGACGCGTGTTCGATATCTGCCAGCTTCGTTTTATACTAACCTGATTTTTCTGTTTCAGCTTTTAATTTATCAATATCATATGTTTTCAGAGTACACAAATATGTCATTTTGAATGCTGTCCATTCCGAATTCAAATAATAATGAAATTATGTTAATGTATAATACTGTATAGTGTATATATTTCGTTTCAAGTTTAATAGCATATGTGAATTTCTTTCTTTTTTGTATTCGGACTGTAGCACATTTTCCTACGAGTTACTATTGAAATTATTAATATCGGTTTTAACGTATTATGTAACTAAATTTGTATGTTTGGATTGATCGCACTCTTCAGACCGTACAAAACACGGATTCAACCGGACACAATGGGGATTATTCACATCCGGAAGACCGTCCAAAAAACGGACATGACAGACACAATTCGGATTGATCACATTCTTCAGACCGTAGAAAAAACGGACTCGACTAGGCACAATTCGGATTAATACTATTCGTTATAACGTAAAAAACGCGGACTCAAACGGATTCTTTTCGGATTGATTGAATCCGTCACACCGGACAACTTTCCGATTTACCGGATGAAAACCAGATTTGATTTCGTGCGCTTTCTGTCGGACCGATTCCGGAATCCGAAATTTGTCCGAAACTTGTCCGAAGTTTTTAGAAGGGTGGCCATCAGCTCGTATGTTCTTTCTCGAGCCTTATTATCCATCCTTGATGATAACGAAAATCTACATTTCCAACAAATGGAGATCAATAAGATCATGTATTTTTCTCTTGGAAACGATTCATATAGCGCTGAATATTATAACCGTATTCCGTACAGTGAGTGAGCGTGATTATTCAGACTTGGTTAGAGGTTCCAGTGTATACAGTGCTGTAGAAAATCTCTGTGCTTACATGAAACGCTCGGCTTCATCATGACACTTTTTCGCCCACTCATATTGATATAAAAAGTTTCTTCACTTCAGTTGTTTGGATTCAATCTTATAAATATTATACCTGTGATACACTTACCATGAAAGTCGATGAGAACAAGGATTGCAAGGAGTATATTACTGATGAGAATCGCCATTTTGTATTTGGATAGATTCTAGAAACGGTGACTGATAAATTTGGTGCACGTTGGCTTTTATATATACTGATAACAATTCGTTTACTCAGCATTCCTATTATTTGTGTAAGGTTTTGTACTATGTTATTTCACAATGTGTGATGACTTAGCAGTATAAGAAGGAATTGAATAGATTTCGTAAATAGAATAAAAGAGTCCAAGGACATTCCTATCTCGTGCAGCAAGCGCTCGTTATCTCTCTCTCTCTCTCTCGCTCCATCTTTTCTCACTCTTCCTACTCACGTTTTCCTCATGATTATTTCGTATAATCTTCCCATATACTTCTTCTCTTATTCCGTTTGATTTACTGCTATCTGTATGGAGCATTAAGCAACAGCATTGATGAGGAAATTGAGGATAAACCTTCAGCTTCTTCATACAAGGTCTATTCGATTCTGCACCACCATAATGTTGTTCATCTAATGAATTATCTTCAGACATATCTTCTTCCGCATTATTTTCACCACCAATCTCATCATCCAGATCATATACATGTTCTGAACCTCTTCGTTTTGCTCATAACGTTCCCTTGAAGAGTATTTGTTAATTTTCTCAAGATCCGAATTATTCTCCACATTAAAAGTTTATTCATTTCTGTATTTTATTGCGGTACCAATTTGCTTCATACCTTCGATCAGTTCGCATTCTTCCTTTTTGACATCAAATTTCTCTTTGTTTTGAAGCACTAAAACTCTATATGACAACCATATCTTTTACTGAGGTTACTACACTTTTGCTTTAAAGCACCATGTATGATGTGCATACATGATGAAACCTAATAAAGGAAAATATCTAGATATTTGACTTCTAAGAGTGTCTTCGGACAAATCAACTTTTAGCCCAAAGCGCTAAACCGATTTGCGTTTTTTTGTTTTTTTTTTGGAAGATACTTAAATTTAGCATCGACATACGGTCCGATCTCTTTTGTAACTTTGTTGATAATTGTTTCATATGATAAATAAAATGGCATTTTTTTTTTTTACTTTCCAAGGCTGCCATTTTTATGGAAAATGTATTGCCTGACTGCAAGCAATTTGAATTGATGCTCAAACTCACCTCAAAAGTTTTTCGGTAGCGCTGACCGCATGAAATTAGTTTTTGAGATTGTTATAAACAAATCTCCAAACAAAAATTATATCTTCTCTATTCGCAATAATAAAATACTCTGAGCCTATATTTTCCGAAAGAGGTAGGTGTCTCAGGATGTTGATTCACGATTGGGAGAAATAAAACATTAATTATCATTAGTTTATAACAATTTAATTGACAAATTCCTAATCTGGCCATTTTCCAATAGAAATTTTCCGTTTTTCAATCGAATCACGTGCTAGTATCTCCAGGAAGCTTCTCCTGATTGATGCGTTATTTAAAAGATAACTGTATTTTGTTCAAAGAAATTTCATAAACAAATGGAGGTTTTGACTAATCTTTTAAAGATAAGTTTCGTTTTTCCTTCAAAATGAATTTCGAAACTTTTATTTATGATCCAATATTATATATATTGTTATTTTCATAATAAAAACTCATTATTTAGGCAGGTTTAATAAAAAGATTCATATTTCCATCATTTTTCGGTAAATTAATTTCGTTTCTTAAGCCGAACCACAAGGAATCTCTATCCAATGGTCTTCTGTTTTGCACAATGTGCTTTGCAATAATAATTGTTTATAATTAAAACAAATTCAATCAACAAATACATTATATGAGTATTTTTCAATATTTACGTTTCAATTTTCTTCACACAAACAAGTATGAATCTTCTACTCATAGTCATTCACCATAGTCTTAGAGCTTTTCATGAACAGTCATTTATTATTAAAACTAATTCGATGGAATATACATATTTTGACAAGCATCCTTATATGTGTTGGGTTCATCTTACAGAACAAACCACAGTTCTGTCAATGATTGTCATTTTGGCGTTCATCAGAACATACCCTTTGTAGTGTGAATGCTACACTGTAGACAAAAGGAATGTCCATGACTGATGTGAGGTACAGAAACTCCAAACAAAACAAACCACACAGAGATATTTTTAAACGCACTGCCAAGGAAAAAACAACATCAGTGGAATTCTACCCACAATATAGTTTATCCCTACGTATTAACTGTGTGTATTCATTGTTCGTAATTCTTTTGTTTTCTGATCTTCACTTGTTCTTCCTGTGTAGCTTTCATTCAATGTTTGCAATTCCTGAGTGATTCTTCGTGGTATCCATTATTCGTTGCTGTATCCGTCGTTCGTGATTCTTCTGTTTTCTGATCATCATTTGTTTTTCCTGTGTAGCTTTCAGGACATTCGCTTACTCCCAACTCTTTCGATCATAATCGTTCGCATTGATTTTCATTTCAGGAAAGTTTCCTCTGCATATTCCATTCTGTATATGAGACAATCATGGATATTGAAATAAAAAATAGAGAACTAGCCGATGTTTTCTTAGGTTCGAGTTCCAAAATTGAAGAGGTGTAGGTCAATCATCTAAAGGACAAGTATGACCTCTTTCCGACTTCAGTTCGAGGAAAAATCCTAAAATATTTCTTACCACCTTTCCGTAAAAGATAGAGATCTTCTGGTTTCAAAGAGAATGCCTTTGTGTACAAAAAGAAACAGTGTATGGAAGCTACATTTTCAATTCCTCAAGCATCTACTTCTCGTCCCCGAAAAACGAAGAGCTTTGGAGAATGTTCGGGAAAAACTAAAATCAGAAGAGTTGAATCGTTTAAACAAAACGTGCCGAGAGATGATGTTGATGTGCTGCAAAGCATGCATCATTTCGACCAAAAGACCGCGAACGAGATAGAAAAGGTGTTATGGACATGCCAAATAGCATGATATCAGATCCATCAGGCATAGAAATGGCATCATCACAAGAAAGAAAATGATGTTCTCTGATGATGATCCTTAGGAAACTTTTGAACGAGACGAATGCTCACATCCTTTCAACATACAAAGCGATCACAAATGCTAAAGAACAATTCTATCTACTCAAGTCGGCAATAGAAGTCTGCGATAGAGGTGCTACTGTTCAACTTCAACAACTACTCGATCACACCGCTGAACGAGTATTGAAGATTGAAAACATCGAACCCCCTCAGGAGACGAGAAGATTGAGAATGAAAGTGGAGTACGGTTGCGATGGCACATCTGGAGCAGATACATACCAACATCAATCAGAAAGTTCAACAAATTTAACGTCAAGTATGTTTTTGATGTCAATGGTTCCGCTTTCTATCACAACAGTAGATGAATTACCAACCGTCTGGAAGAATCCATGACCATCTTCTCTAAATTCGTGTCTTTCTATTTCATTCTATCATGAAAAAGAGACGAAGGACAAAATTTTAACTGAAATTGGGAATATTAAGAAGCAAATCAAGCGATTGAAGTCTCGAAAAATCGTATGGAATGGAATCACTTATTTCGTCGAATATGAACTTATTTGCACCATGATTGATGGAAAGGTTTGTCAAGTCATCACTCAAATGTCTTGTTGCTCTAATTGCACTGTTTGTGGAGCAAAGCTTTTAGAAATGAACCACTTGAAACTCGTCCAAGCTAAGGAAGGAAATGTGGATGCATTCTAGTATGGATTGCAAACATTACATGCATGGATTCGATTCATGAAAGTCTTCCTCCACAACTCCTACCGATTACCCTTCAGACAGTGGGCATGTAAAACGAAAGAGCAGAAACAAAATGCTGAGGAAAGAAAAAGACACATTCAGAAGAAAATTTGCAAACACCTTGGCTTCATTGTAGATATGGTCAAACAAGGTACTGGTTCTACAAATGATGGGAACACGGCTCGGAAGTTTTTCGAAAATAAGAGAAGGTGAGTGAGATTACTGGCATTGAAGTAAAATTATTGAAAAACTTGTACATTATATTACAAGTTCTAGCATGCGGCAAAGCCATCCATACTGGACGCTTCCAAGAGTTTGCCACTCAGACTGCGGATCTTTATGTGGCAAAATACAGATGGTACTTCATGCCTGCATCTATGCACCAGGTTTTTATCCACGGTGCAAAAATAATTGACGTTTTTGTTGTACCAATTGGTCAGTTATCGGTAGAAGCTCAAGAAGCGAGAAACAAAGATTTTAAGAGGTGCAGAGAGAACAACACCAGGAAGATATCTCCGATTGCTTTGAATGAGGACATCCTGCATTTCTTATTAGTTTGTGCTGATCCCTTCTTGCGAAGTTTGAGAACTGATTTTCCAAAAGGTAAAAGACCCCTGCTGTCAGGAGCGCAAAAAACTAGTAAAAACTAGTAACTATGAAGAAGACGTTAAACCTATTCAAAACTGGGTCAAGTTGACGAATGAGTTCCTTGGAATGATAAGTGAAAATATAAAATAATTTTCGGTTTTAGTTGAGGGAGTACGTAAACAATGTGATGGTTTGCTTATAATTCGTTACGCACGTCAACGAATGGTTCAAACCTTGTTCTAATGTTTATTCACGAATAAACTCCTTGAAGAGCATCAGATACACTCATGCTAAATTGAAGAACCTGCCATCTAACATTAACAGCTATGATGAAAGTACCAGCTTTAAAATTTTCCTCCTGAACTTGTCTGATAATGCCTTGAAAGTGATGCAAAATGGTAAATGTTTACTGTCGACCAAGTAATGTCAACCAAACTTGTAACGTAATTACGAATCAAGTATCGAGATATTTTACTTGTGGAGAAAGTTTCTAAAGGAACTTGATAATGAATTAAATGTCAAATGACTCGGTTTCGATAGTTTTGACAACAGCTGCATTGTCTTATATGCATTCTGATCTACAATGATTGTTGAGAATGGAAAAAGGATATGGATGATACAAAGGATAGAATCGCTCCCACATCTGATATTACTCCCTTTACTACCAGGAATGGGAACTTCTTGGTTTTAAAGGGTCCTGGTACCAACATGGTTAAACAAAGGTCCGGTTCCGATCTGGACCCTTTAGAAATTAAGACATCTGAGTTAAGACTTGGACCCTCAAGAAATTAGGAGATTCGGTACCAGGCGCCAGAGGAATTGGGAACTTCCATCTGGATCTGGACATTTTTGAACCTTTAAACTCTGGGTCCAACTTAAAAGATCCAGGAAATTATATTGAAAGAACCTAAGATGCGATTACATTTATGAGGGTATATTCGAAGATACCCGTTGCTGCGTAGTAGGGTATTAATCTAGATATGCAATCCAGGTCCTCCGGACCTGGGCCCTGAAGAAATCGAAAGGTCACTTCTAGAACTTTTAGCGAACCTTTTATTTCGAGGACCCAAATCAGGTTGGGAAGAAGGAGTACAAATTTCAATATGAGGGGTTCATGTTTTATTATGAACACGAAAATCATTCCTCATTTATTCGAATTGGTCAAAGACTGATGGTTTGATGTAAAGTTCTTTGTTATCAGGCCCCAAACGATATGGGTCTCAAAATTAACGTTTCTATGTTCCAGAGATTCTTTGAGATTTAGACGAAGTCACAGGTAGGATCACAATCGAACGAACGGTCGGTTTATTACATTTTAATCGGGCGGAAGTCGTTCACTTAGAACACACAAATTCAAAACTTTGGTGTCCGTTGAGAAGCGTCCAAACGCTTGAGACGTCACTCACTGACTATTCGTTGGTAAACGTGGGTTTACTCAACGAGTCTGCGGTGACGTTCTCATGGCCGTCTCTTTTGAAAAAGGGACCAAGGCTCAGAAATAAAAGGGAGGGGGGCGGAAATCGTTCACTTGGAACACACGAAGTCAAACTTCGGTGTCCGTTAAGAACCGTTCAAACGCTTGAGACGTCCCTCACGGACTATTCGTTGGTAAACGTTGGTTTACTCAACGAGTCCGTGGTGACGTTCTCATGGCCGTCTCTTATGAAAAAGAGACCAAGGCTCAGGAAAAAAGGCGAGTTGCCATCCTGCCACGTCGCCTTACATTCACTTAAAAAAGAATGGATAATTAGGATAAAAAGTGATACGGAAGCAATAAGCACATGTTTGAGAACGAGAGTCGGAATTCAAGGGGTAGTAGAGGCAACAAGGCGGTTCTTTGCTGCAAGGCTGGCGTTCGACACCGGCGAGATGAGTCAAGGCGATCGACGAAGAGTGTGCCTAATGCACAAAACTGGGCCATATTTATATGCCCAGCCTGACTGCGGTTCCCGGAGTGGGATAGTGCGTTGCAGACTGGCTACCGCGCTTGAAGAGGGGGACGCGAAGTGTTGATTAGCCATTCGCGAAAAAAGGGGGTAAACGATGCGAATATTCGTTGCTTTCGTGGAACTGAGGACTGCTGAACGATGATTCGTTGAAATTTGTAGGACAGCGGAGCCTTGACTCTGGCATGCTCACCGGTAATCTCAGATCACCCGTATTCATTTTATTTTTACAAAATTACAGGTTATTCTTAAATCTAGCATACGAATATTATAAAACTTTCTAATCATTAAATTAATATATGTCCTAAAAAAAACGTCACGGAAAAGAATTCTCTTCAAAACACATTTTCGAGAACGCGCTTGCGGGCGACAACCTGATACTTTGGAAAATTCAGGGGTTCGTATTTGGACCCGGACCCTCAAGGCTTCAAAAGGTCTAATTGGGACCCGATATCACCATCGTCACCACCGCCACATCCATTTTCACCCTCAACACATCCTCCGACACCACCACATTCACCAACATCGCATTAACCACCACCACATGCTCGACCATTACATCCTCTACCGACGCCATATCCTCCACCATATCTTCCACTACATTTATCGTGACATACATCGCCACATCCTCCCGACATCAACATTTACGGCGACACACTTCATCACATTTTCCACGGCATCAATGAGCTTGTATATGATCTCAGCCATCGTTGATCAAACCTCAGTTATGATAAAATCATCAGCCATGAAATTCTTTCTTCAAGATTTCTGAAGATTCCTCAGAAGTGATTCAAACTGACATCAAGAACAATGATGGGATTGATGATAGTTAAGGTTCAGTCATTACAGAGCTGCGTGGGTCCAGGAGCAAAGATGAAGTACCCTCAATGAAAATTCTCCTTATCATAAAGAGATTGAGTGCTTCAAAAAAAGAGAAATCGAATGCCAATAAGAATATAGCTGAAATGTCTAGAGGTGTACAAATTAGTACCAGAAAGAAATGTAGAAATGATTGAATTTCCAAAGTTAAGAATAATTTCGATTCTGAGAATGTAGAAAAATACTCTTCAAGGGAACGCGATGAGAAAAACGAAAAGGTTCAGGACAAGCATGAACGGAATGATAAAATCAATAATGAAGATAATACGAAAGAAGATGAAATACAAAAGAATGAGATCGAAAATGATGGCATTAAAGCAGATGCGAATAGACAAGGTTTATTCTCAATCTTCTCGAGAATGCTGTTGCATAATGCCTCATACAGATACAAACGAGATCGTAGATGCTTTACGATTTTATAATTATACCTATTATTCGTTACGAAGACACGAGCGTCAAGCAGTCATTTATGCATTGCGTAACAAAAAAAGGATTATTTATGTGTGTACTTATTTCGAATTTTCCTCTCCTATCAGTTCTTGAGATCGTTCAAGGTAGTCTTATCACATTATCGAGATACATTATCTGGCAGGAAGACTAAATGCGTGCGAGCACCATCGACCCAAAATTTAGATGAGTCAAACTTTCCCTCCGATTTCTGTAGCACGAAATTCACCGTGATAGATTGAAGTATAATGCTGAATGCCCATTTTGTTACTTAACCCCTTGCGTACGGAAATGCTGCAACAAAGCATAGAATCATCTGAGGCTGGGTGAACATGCAAATATGAGTTTCCGAAAAGAATGAATATAGAGCAACTGAAGTCTTGAGATGTCTTAAGCTGGGACCAGATGCGTGAATACGTTCATCAAAGACGGATAATCGAAAAGTACAAAGATGTCCCTTGCTTCCATCTTTTTGGAAGAACAAAGTTTCCGGTGATGGAGTTCGAACTGTTTCGCAGATGCGTCAGGCATGGCGTGAGAAAAATATTAGGAAGCTGATAAGGCGTCAAAAATAAGAAAGAGAAATACATATTCCATTTGAAACACAGTATTGATGGCTAAATAAATTCTCAATTAGATTTTAACAAATTTTCGCGCAGTTGCTTTCACAGTTACTGCTTCTTTTCTATAACTTCATACCTCTCCTCCTCACTCTCTACCTTCTCTTGGAGAATGGATTTTTTCCTTCCTTCCAGTTCCTACTCCCTTCCTTTCCATTTCCATTACTTACCCCCATGTCCTTAATTGAAATATTTGTCTTCTTCTCAATGATCTTATTTCCTTCTATTCTTTTTCCAATCTCCTGTCTCAAACTCAACTTTCCATTCTCCCTATACATACTTGCACCACACTCATGTGCACTGCTCTTATCCGCAACCCTTTAAGTCTAAGTTAATTACATATTTTCAGGTTCCCAAATATTTTTTTGATGTTTTCTTCTCCTATTCCCTCCCTCCCGTCCTTATTCTCCTTCTGTCAGTTTTCCATGCTTCCATTGTATTGCCATTGTCTTTTCACTCCTGGCTGATTCAGGGTCTAATCGGATGTGAGACCTGAAATAGATAAACTTATGGGACCTCATCGCGAGATGAGTCTGCTCTGAGGAACTGAAAGACTCTCGTACGCGGTACCTGCACCAAGAAGTGATCATTCCACGGGGTAATAGAAGAGCTCCTTGGAATATTTGAGGCGCGAGTTCTCATGCTCCCATAAGACCATCGGGTCGAATCCCATAGTACCTTGACCCTTCCCCACATGCAAGGCTCTGCAGGGGGTGCTGTTTATTACCATAGCTACTCGTGGGCCCATGAATGGACTCTTTTTCTCAGTAAAATCTATTTTTAAAGGTCCCTCAATAGAGCCTTTTATCTAACCCATCACCGAGGGATGACGCCTTAGCAGCGACCATTTCCTCAGAAGCGGTGTGGAAAAAACAGGGTTCCCAGTAAATCCGGCGACGACTCCGCCACTTATCCCCTAGCTGCTAGCGAAAATTAGCCAATCAATGAAACTTTCGTCTAGCCAATGTTTCAGCCAACATTTTTCAATTGAGACAGAGATGACAGTATGAAATGGCGCGGGAAAATTCAAATTTGTTTTACACAAAAACTCATCTGCTATTTATGGAAAAAAAGTTATGAGACAAATCTGCATAGGAAATAAAATAAGATTTGATTAAATTATATAAAATGGATTTCTGTTTAATAATTAAACGTATTTTTGTATTTTGGAGTAAGAAGGACACGCTAACTGTTTTAGTGCAATGAATTGAATTTTATTGTACGTTTTAAGAAATGAGCTGCCGGATCGAAGAAAGGCACATAAACTCATTTCGCTGGGAGTGGGGAGGCCTGTAGCCGCTCGGGTTTAAGCGACGTTTGCGGGCCTTCTCACTCCCAGCGAAATGAGTTTATGTGCCCTTCTTCGATCCGGCAGCTCAAATATATGTGGAAGTAGAATTTGTATTTTATATAATATACCACTTGTATACATATCAAATAAACCTATTATATTACATTCATTAGAAACTTATTTGGTCCTTTTTTATGATCACATGTTGTACAAAATGAATTAAAATATACTTTAGAAACTTCCGCTATTATTATATCAAGATTGTTGCCGATTTATTTTAACCTACAAGAAAGAAAGATGAGAGATGACCTCATTGTAACGCTGTTCTTTACGTCCATTTATACTACTCATCGACGGGAAATACTCATATGTATCTCTTTTTTGTCGTGGTTCTCGTGCCTGCTCTGGTTATTTCCCAGATTGCCATGTGACAAACTTAGAAAAATTAAATTCCTGATTTTTGTCGTGGTCGTCGTGGCTGCTCTGATAAACCAACCAATTCCTCCATGCACATCTTACAGGCAGCGCCTCCTATGGCGAAATCTATAACTTCCGGCTCGCCAGTTACATTGTTCTACATAGGGATAAATATATGTTATCACCCCTAGCAACCACTATGTGCACTTTCTTTTTATTCGCGATTCAATTTTTCTTCTTTTCGTTATCTCAATAATCACATTCTTGAATGAATTCTTTTATGCAAAAAGCCAACTTCAGATTTGTGTAATGTCAGACAGTGCCAGTGGTTCTAAAAATTGCAGTTTATGTTGTACACAATGATTATCGTAGAAAAAATTTTTTGTAACACAACTTGTCCATGTATTTTATGTATAATCAATAATTTCAATCATATCTTGCTAGAGTAAGTTACTTCCATTTGGAATACTCATGATTTTTTTTTGAATAACTGTTTACACTTTTTTCACTATGACTGCCTATGCATTTAGCGAGTCGGGACTTCCGAAAACCGCCACTGGCATCGCTACAGTCTTATGCACGGAGCGAATAGAGGGGTTTGCTACACTAACCTATTGCACCTAATTTCCTAATGTATAGGGTTTTTTTGTGGGAGTGGAATCATAAGCGTATAGTCAACTTAAAAAAAAATCGAAAATGTCGATATTCCCCAGATAGCCATATGACAAACTTAGAAAAATGAAATGCCTGAATGAGTTTAGGAAAAATTTTGGAACCAGCCAATATCAGCCAAGTTTCGGTGATCACTTAGCCAATAATTTAGCCATTTAGCCAATTTAAAAAAAATGATAGCCGAATTCGGCCTGGATTAGCCAATTTGGCTAAATTTAGCCAATACTGGGAACCCTGGGAAAAAATGCTCTTGGGACACAAATATATCTTGTTCCAGATGGCCCTGAGGAAACTGGCGGTTTCGAAGATCTGAAATCCCAGGAATACACTTTGGGACTCATACAAGGAGGAACTTGAAGGGAAACTCAAAGATTTCCCCAAGAATAATGTCACCATAGATGAGTTGTTGGAGCACGCCGTGGAGATTCTGTGGAGGACTCTGATCACATCATATGAGAACGATTGCCCTACAAGTACAAACAAATCTAGGAAGGGAGCAGAGTGGTTGAACACCCCCCTCAGAAAGCTCTGAAAGAAGACTAGAATGCAGTGCAGTAAGGCAAAAAAAAAAACTGTCTCCAGGCTGGGACAGACATAAAATGACTAAGGTTGAATACAAGAAAAATATAAGAAACTACCAGCAGGAAGACTAGAAAGGCTCCTGTGACGATGCTTAAGGCATTCCGGAGACCGCAAGGCTCCATAAAATCCTGAACAAAGATATGAAGTACTGATAAAGCTCGAAAATTGCGAGTTTGCCGAAGAAAAAGAAGAAACACGGATACAACCGATGAAGTTCACTTCCCAGGTTTCTAGCGGACGCAAACCGACAGAGCGGAAGAATTTTCAGGCCAAAGGGTGAAGAAGACTGGCTAGCATTCAGCCGCAAAAGTAATGGATATTAGGAAGGTGGAAACCATGAAGAGCGAGTATCGCTGTCAAACACGTGCCATCGGCATGGAAGGGTAGTAGAGTGGTCTTCATTCCCAAGCGTGGAAAAAAGGATACACAGCTGCTTAAGATTAAAGACTGATCAGTCTGACAGCCTTTGTTTTGAAGAAGTTAAAGAAGCTAGTCGAGAGACATTTCCGAGACAAAGTGCTCTTAGCTCGTCCACTGCATAGAGTCCACTGCCCAAAAGGCAGGCTGCTTTCTAGAAAATGCGCTCCATGCTGTTGTGGTGGACTTGTAGCAGCAGCTTGCACAGGGTAAGTATACTTTGAGAGCTTTCTGGGATAAAGAGGAACCTTCAGCACACCTCTCCATGGAGGTGTTTTGTCACTACTCCTGTGGTAAATTGTAATCAACAGCCTACTAAAGACTAAATGAGAACAGGTATTATACCCAGTGATATGCGGATGACTTTCTCATCGTAGTAAGGGGGGGGGGGCATCAAGATACCTTGATCAGTCTTACAAGATTAGCGCTACGCATCGTAGACATCTACTGCAATAGCTCAGGGCTTTTGGTGAATTCAGAAAAGACCAGGTTGGTCATTTTAATGAGAAAGTAAAAAGAACCGAAGGTCGACGCTCCTGCATCCCTTGACGTAAGTCTAATTATCTCGTATTCAGTCTCGGATTCAGCTTGGCTCTCCTCCGCTATCCTAGAACCGAGGCTTTTATATGCGGCCGTGATCTAGTGGCCAGGGACATAGCTGGAAACAATGAAAGATAAACTGCGACGATTACAAAAGATAGCGTTAAGGGGGGTTACAGTAGCAATGAGGTATATTCTCACGGCTGTGATAAGATTCTGGATAAGATAACTCCCGGAGCGGCTCATGCAACGGGCTGACTAGCAAGAGCAGGTAGATGGACTTAGGGGATCAAGCACACAAGGCTCCTTAGTGACATCAGAACAATGTCGATTCGAAGGATGGAGCAAGACAATGTAGCAAAACGCTTTAATTTCACCAGGGCTTTCCGAGGCGTTATCCTAACAAGGGATATGTGGAGAGAGAAATCTACAATAGAGCGGGAATGAGGGGTATAGGAGTTCCGCTTGAACCATATGCCACTGTCATCTAGGCAAAAGGCATGGATGTTTTCCGTTGCGACATCAACTGCAGTTGGAAAACCAGACATAACATCAGAGCTGGTCTTTGAATGCAAAAAGACATTGAACCAACTAGCAAAGGAGAATAACGTGATCATCATATGGATTCCTGGTCACACTGGGATCAGGCAGAACAAAAAAACAGACCAGCTGGCGAAGAGCGGTGCAGCAACTGAATACATAGGTCAAGAACCGCTAGCGGGACTAGCGTCATCGGGATGGCCGTCAAAAACTGGACCTGAACTAAGCACCGAGACTACTGAGAATAAATTCAAGGGTGCTGCCAGGCAAAGGCCATCCTGGGCTACTCGTACAGGATAGAAAGAGCCAGGCAAATCACAGGGCACAGACACTCAAACTTTCATAAGCAAACAATGGGATTGAATTCCACGACAGACTGCCAAAAATGCGACAAAGATGAAGTAACATCCTTGCACGTCTTAGGCTAGTGCCCGTTATTATTCAAGCTCAGGCATCAAACCCTTGGGGATCATTCCATGGTACCCGGGGACATAGCAACGCAAACAGTAGCTGACATCCCGGGCTTGTTCAAGGGGCCCCCATGCGACCACTAGAAGCGACAAGTAAAGGTACATCCTGAGCTCCAGAAGGCCCCTTTCGGGGCTTCCCGTCCGTCCTTAAACCAAACTAAACTAAACTAATCATCTAGTCTTCCCCAACCTCCATCTTTGAATCTTCTTATGAGTGCTTCTGATTTGGTAGACACATTCTTACCCTATCCATTTGTCTTTGGTGGTCTTCTCTTCGTTTTCACTGTAATAAACTCGTTGCCCATTCACAGGTTTTCGAACCCTTCTTCTCTTTTTCTATTTTAATTACACATTCCTTCCTCTAACTGCTGTTCATGCTTCCTGTTTCTGCAACCTGCGTAAAAGCCATTTGAAGACATGTGAAGACATATGAAACCAAAATATAGCGAGATGGGAGTCTGCAATTTGATCACTTATGTGCATACAAGATACAGAATCAGAACTCCAGAGCTTCGGAAGAAAGCTTGAATTCAAGACCAGCCACTTCTACAATTTATTATTTCACTTCCTCAATTACAACATTTTTAATTACGCGTTTTCCCGGAATTAAATCAATAAGTTGGATCAAAATTATTGAAAATTAAATATTGCTCTTTGAGAATCGTGACATCATATTATGTGTAAGGGACGAAGAGGTTTTTTTGACAATGTTTTTATTTGCAAATACACATCAAAAAGATATGACATTATTTCCTTAGTTATACTTGCATTGTGTATTCTATTATCTATAACAAATAATGCTACAGTGATTATCGTCACGTTAATGGTGCGAGCTGAATCCCTACAAGTTCTCCATACTCTCTGTACACCAAACAATTCAAGCCATGTACATTGCGACCCCGGAAAGTTTTAATATGGTGGTTGTCATATGGAGTTCTGTTCCCACTCACAAGTGCAACTGCGCGCGGACTTCCGTCATCATATGTCCACACTCCAACTGGTTTGTGCTCATAAATGAAAACATAATCTGGTTGCGGCATTGGAGATTTCGTCAGCGCTGAAACATTTAATTCTGTAAAAAGAAAACAAAGATGGAAATTAGGAAAAAGGAATTTGAAAAAGACCTTTATCGACGCACAAGTGAACGCAAATCGGATATAAAGAGGTGATAAACATCTTATGTCATATCCGTAATATTGTTGATTACGAATCGGAAGTCAAATGCTCGGAATTCAAAATGATTGATCCAATATGGCCGCTCAAATGGTAGTAGAGTGTATACCCCTGGCGAATATTTTAAATAAGAATTCCCTTTGAAAATGAATACAAAACAATCCGGATCTAGATGAAACTATATCGGTTCTTGATCAAAATGAATCCAGATTCCGGAAAGACTTGGATTTGTTTAAACTGGCTTGGAAAGAATTCCTTCCCAAACATTCCGCCAAAGAAATTTTCGCAAACAAGAGTAATTCCCATAAAAACCTCGCAAAAACTTCGCGATATTTCATGTCGCTGATCACGAATATTCAACCAGATCAACAAAATTCGAAATGCTTGATCCTAAATAGTGGACGAAAGCCTTGAAAAACTCATAAATGTTTGTGAAAATCTGTGAACGTGTCCTCTGGGGTCTCCGATTACGATTTTGAGTAAAATTTCGAAAGTAATAGATGAGCGTTGATGCACTTATGACTGGATCCGACCAAATAAACATAAAATAAGTAGTATTTTCAATACACCTTAATCTTGAAACGCTACTCAAATATGTTTGTGGGATAATAAGAGGGTGAAGATCTTGAGTATATTCATTTTTATTTATATACAACTTTACATCATATTAATCGTATCATATTATATCTCGCGGTACAAACTCTTATAAATATCTACAAATTTTCAATATTCTTGCTCGCCATATTGGATCCGTCATTCAGGACTTTTCGAATTTGTCTCGAGGTTTATAATCAGAAACCCAACAATTCTGATTAATTTATTTCTACAAATATTTATCAACTTCTCGAATTCTCTTTCCGCTATGTCAGATCATTTATTTTGAATTTAAGCAATCTGACTTGAGATTTCTTCATCTTACATGGTCTATGTCATGAATCTGAGAAGACCTTTTTGTTTACGGAATCTCAGCTGATAAGACTGGATAATGTCACTGAACTTGAGAAAATCTAGGAGGTACTCAGGCGTCTTATTTTGGAAGAGATCATCAAGTAAACTACCAATGAAACATTTTCGTCTCATATCGGCATTAAAAAGGCCAGCACGTTGTCTGTATGGTGGTATATCTTGATGTTTTGGTACATTACGCATAAAGAGAATACAAGCCTTAAGTGCCCGCTCAAGTTTGGCACACTTTTTTCGTCTAGCCCTCATCCGCCTAGCGTCTGCAGTGTCACGTGCAAATTGAAGAAGACGTTAAAATTTTAAGGAACGAGATGCACGGCACTATGTATCATTTTTATGGTCCTAACTGTCCGCAGTTAGGCAAAATATTTTTTAACGAAAAACTGGAAAGTGAAGAAAGTGAAAGTAAAAAGTGCTGGAAAAAGCGTAGACCAATACTTGGGTTCGGATCGGTGTCAGTTTTGTTTTCGAAAGAGTTTTAGAAATTCCTTTGGGATCGAACTACTCTTATTTGTCAATAAGATCTAACTTTCGAACTATGTTTCTGGAATGAAACCACTTTCAATTCAGGAAATTCAGAAGCACATAGAAAGACAACAAAAATTTAATTCTCTGTTTGTGGTCAAAGCGAATTGAAAAACTAGAATTTTTACGAAATATTTGACTTTCCGTCACGTTTCCGTAGGACCCAAATCTTTTGCAGCAGTTTGGGGTGATAATATTCATACATTTTCACAACGCCCTATCTAATCTACTTTCTTCCCGCTATGTAATCACTTTTCCTCCCTAGGGGAGAAAACGAATTTGAGTTCTTCTCTCGTGAGATTGTCCAACGAGCAACGATTTCCAGTTGGGCGTGCTGGGCTATTGCAAACTTGTTCCTATATCAAAAGCCATAAAAAGGGAAATCCCTGCCCTTGGGAGCGTCCAAAAATTTGTTTAATTCTAATTTGAACATCTTTTCATTATTCGTTTGTGCCTCCAGAGTTAAAAATCTCTTGCAATACTTCCAAATGAAATGTTAGGTAATCTATATTTTCATGTGCTCAAAACCAACTAGTTTGCGAAATATGAATCATTCAAGTCAACTCGTTCGTTCACGCGCTCGAGTGATCGGCGGATAATCCGCCCGGGTCTGAACACTCGGACTCCGAGAGGAATGACGGTTTGAAAACGGTCCGAGAGCTCGGCGGATTGTCCGCCGGAAGAGTTTGGCGCGCATTGAGACAACACAAGCGCCGTCTTGATGCCCAAAATAAGCATTCAGGCGTGCACGCATCAGAGCAGATGGCCGTCTCAGTGCGGAGCGCGCAGACGTACCATTTCCCTTTCCGTGTGGTTTCCATGCACTTCCATATCCATTTTTTGAGAACAAGTGAAAGGAGGATTCCTCCAAAAAGAGGAGAAGAGGGAAATAGAGAAAAGCGATAATATCATAAATATCATATATTGAATCATATTTTCATATTGAATCATAAATTCATAAAATTATTAGAAAATAGAAAAAAAGAAACGATCTGCTGTGGCCTCGGTATCATAATTGTGTCAACGCTTTACTCGTGTTTTGTAACGTAGTTCATGGTTGTTTTCAGAGCTAGTGAATGGATTTGGTTATATTAAAAGTTGTTCGAATTTCAAGGTTGACATTATAAGTACATTGGCCAACATACACTAATAGTTTGAACAAATATTTCAGCAGAACAGATTTCTGAAAAACAACGCTATCTCTGCCCAAGCTTTCAATAAAGTTTATATTATCATGATAAGTAGGCATGCTTGCAGGATGGTGCAATAACGTTTACAGGAAGAGGGGAGACCGTAATAGACTACATTTTAGCAGGTGGGAGAGTAAGGAAGCTAATGGTAGGAATGGAAGTGGGGAATGAGATAGGCTCTAAGCACTTCCTGGTAATAGCAAAACTGGAAGGAAGAGGTCATAGATGTTTTAGAGGTGAGGAGGGAAGAGGAGAGGTAAGAAAAAAAACATGGGGCGCTGAGGGAGAGAAGAATTGGAAGAATTCCGAGAAAAAATGAAGAACGAGAATCTATAAGGTGTATGAGAGGGGGACAAAGAAGGCAAAAGTTGGTGAGATGAGGAATGTAAAAAAGGTAAAAATATAATAAAGGAGTGTAAGAGAATGGTCAAGAGGTGAGATCAGCGAAAAGAAGTATAATAAGATGAAAAGAGTATATGAGGAAATGTTGAACGAGAATAAGCAGAAGGAGAAGGTAAGATATGTGGAGGAGGTAAAGCAAGTTGTAAAGGAAGGAAAGGTGTGGAAGGTTATAAATAGGGAAAGAGGAAGAAAGAGGGAGTAAATGACGATATAAAAATGAATGAATGGACGGAGTATTTCAAAGGTCTGTTGGGAGGGGAAGAAGGAAAAGTTGAAAAAGAAGAAAAAAAGGTAATAGAAAAAAGAGAAAGATACAAATGACATAAGCAGGGTGGAAGTAAACCAGGCAATAGAAAGGCTAAAAAGAAATAAAGCGTCAGGAGAGGATGGCGCGCAGTGGGGAAAGAAGCACTCTTTTGGGACAAAAATCAGCCGACTCCTCAATTTTTGACGGATCAGAGCTTTTATTTTTGAAAATACTCATGAAGAATCATACTTTCACGTACAGGTGCACGTTTTTTCAATTTGTTATTTAATAATTCGTTATTTTACTTATAATTTGCAATTAGTGAAGTTCCTTTTTTTGAATAAAAATGTACCTTGTAGATGAATATCCAGTATTTTGTCGATTGTTATAAACAAATTAATGGATATAACTGTTAACTGTTGCATTTTCGGATTTCGAATCTATCACTTACATAGATTTTGTCATAAAAATGTGCAGAATCAATTTTCAATTGCAAACAAACACCAAATAACAATAATAATTAAATTTTCTGTGGAATCATTTACTTTCATCTGAAAAACAAGAATATTGCACATTAGAGTCCCATGAAACAACACTCATCATTGCTATAAACAATTTTCATAAACAAATTCTTTTATTCGGCGTATCTGTGCATCAAAAATTTTCCTCTTCTATGGAATCATTTATTTTCATCTGAAGACCAAGAATTTTACTTACTAAAGTTCCATGAAACAACATTTGTCATTGTTATAGACAATTTTGTATGAATAATTTCTTTTATTTGACATATCTGTGCATCGAAAAATTTTGTTTTTGTGGAATAATTTATTTCCACGTCAAGAACAAGAACAATACACATTAGAGTTCCATGAAACAACAATCGTCATCGTTATAAACAATTTTTATAAACTGTAAAATCATTCAATTTCATCTGAAGACCGAGAATATTGCACACTAGAGTTCCCTGAAACAACATTTGGCACTGTTATAAACAATTTTTATAAAACAAATTCTTTGATTGGGCATATCTGTTTATCGAAAAATTTTCTTTCTAGTGGAATCATTTATTCTCACGTCAAGAACAAGAATAATACACATGAAAGTTCCATGAAACCACAATCGTCATCGTTATAAACAATTTTTATAAACAAATTTACTTATTTGGCATACCTATGCTTTGAAAGATTTCATTTTCTGTGGAATTATGTATTTTCATCTGAAGACCAAGAATACTACGCACTAGAATTCCATGAAACAACATTTGTCAATGTTATAGACAATTTTCGAAAACGAATTCTTTTATTGGGCATATCTGTGTATCGGAAAATTCTCTTTTTTGTGGAATCATTTATTTTCACGTGAAGAAAAAGAATAATACATATTAGAGTTCCATGAAACAACACTCGTCATTGCTATAAACTATTTTTATAAATAAATTCTTTTATTCGGCATATCTCTGCATTGGAAATTTTTATTTTCTTTGCAATCATTTATTTTCATCTCAAGAACAAGAATATTACACATTAGAGTTCCATGATACAACATTTGTCATTTTTATAAACAAATTCACTTATTTGGCATATCTGTGCATCGAAAATTTTCCTTTTCTTTGGAATCAATTATTTTTATCGGAAGAACCAGAATATTACACATAAAAAATCCATGAAAAAACATTTAACATTGTTATAGTAGTATAGTATAGTATAGTGTATTTATTGCTTTTCAGAATACAGATTCTATGGCAATGGAGAGCCAATATTACATAAAAGAATATAATAATTCTGATTGAAACCTACTTTGGTTTAGTATTTAAATGTATTCCGCTACGTGGTTGAAACTGAAATACAGATCGAGTAGCCATATTTATTCAAAAAGTGGAAAAGCTCTTGTTTTTAACATCACGTTTACGTAGTTATATACAGAACGGATCCATACTAGTTCCTTACCAGAAAGTAATACGCATAATCCATCAACGGTGATATTTTGTACATTCGGTAAATAATACTTCCTGATGGGGGAGTAGATTGGACACTTAAAAAGAATATGGACCAAGTCCTCCTTTTTACAAAGATTACATACTTTACATATTTGTTGTGGGTCTATTATAGTCTTGTCCGTTTTCGATGTTAACTTAATAATGTATTTAGAAGCAGTTCTAAGTTGTACGAAAGTGCGTTTACATTGGAAAAGCAACCTCATAAGTAAATAATGCTCAGGTTCCGTGTAGTTTACAAGAAGTTTGCTATATATCTAACTGAAATTACTTTTTTCCAATCTGATCATATCTTGGAGGAGAGTGAATTCGCGGAATCTAACAATAATCGCGTCGATTTCTTCATTTAATCTCGCACCGTTAAGTTCGAGCAAATTGAGGTTAATCCCTGCTGACTGCAAACATCTCATGAGTTGGCCTAGCCAGTTGTATTTGTGATTCTTAGCGCAAGCAGTCTTAGCTAAATTTTGCATAC
>WSXT02224142.1:0-16706 GCA_011762715.2 Neuroterus valhalla | reverse complement strand
TTGACTTTAAGATCAACCAACTGACCTCTTAAATACAGTTTTCGATTATCCTTTTAAAGTCACTTTGTTGTCTTTGCAATAGCAAAAAATTTGCGACATAGTTGCGTTATCTTGAACACGTCCTTTAGTTATCTTTTCCGAATGTCTTCACTACGTCCGAAAAATGATATCATAAAGACATCTTTCAGACTGGTGTGCCCATTGGGACGCCATCGCCCCGGTCGCTTATCACGTCGGTTTCGCCGCCCATCCACCCGACCCAGAACGTCGACTTGTAAGTTAGCAATAAATGCCTTGTTTATTTGTACTTACTGTTTTTTCTTTCCGACCGCCCTTTTCTCAGCGCCCGTTCCTAGTTCCCTCCCTCGATATTACCTCCGTAATAGATTCAACGGGCCGTTACATAGGGACTGCATGGGAAACGGAGTTGCTTCGAAAAACCGACAATGGAATTATACCGGACAGCAAAAAAACAGCCCTCAATCGACTTTTCAGTTTGGAAGCAAAACTTTATAAGAACTTTTGATTCTGTTAATTGTATAGAATAAATAAAAACCCCTCCTATGAAAAATAAGGTAATTTTTACGTGATAAACGAAACTTCTTAATGAACTTTAATGAACAACCTTAGCAGTCATTGCGAGTGAACGTAATGGAAAAACTAAGATACAACAGCAACCTTAACAGCAATTACGAGAGAAGGTGATGAAAGAAGTAAGGTACAAAAGCATTGAAATTAGTACAGAATTAATATGCAAGAAAAGTTTGACACTGTTAATCTTAAAATTGTAAGAATGAGTATGTTGACTTCATATATTCTCATCCGTAGGGGAAAGGTTTGACGCGTTCATCAATCGTAGTGGAATGAACAATACTTGGTTGAGAAATATTATTATTACGTATTAACCAAAAAAGTTTCGAATTTTTTCATCACATAGTCTCTACAAAAAACATTATCAACGTAAAAAGTGGTTGCGAGACAATGAGATAAGAAAATGAGATTCAAAATTGTTGAAATCAATACTGAATTGATGTATAAAGAATGCATGATACAGTTAAAATGAATTTCATAATGTTACAGGAAAGGGTATGTTGTCTTCATATATTCTAATCCTGCAGACATCATGTGAAACGCAATTATACTTGGGCGATGAAAAAAAAAACACCGAGCCTCAGAGTTTCACATGGAAGGCACACATGGTTCAAACTTGCTCAAATGAAAGTTTTGTGAAAATCCAATGGTCTCGGAAAAGAATGAAGCCGAAAACAATAACAAAGTATTTTTGACAAGTTCCTAATTATCAAGTTGTAACAATGAAGATTAACCAATCAGAAGCACGTGTTCGATATCCGAGAGTGTGTGCGTATACAAGTTCAGTTTGAATAATTTCAAAGTCGTTTACTTTTGCAGTAGGTTGTGACTGACTGGTGCATTTTCACACCTTAGCGATATACCAAAATTGGAGAAAATATCCTTCCACAAAACGTACCATTCTGTAACAGTACAAAAGGGGTTGAGATAATTATATTCTGTAGAATTATCTCGAATTCTCTTAGAATTTTCTAGAAATCTCGAGAATTCTCTCAAAGTCTGTAAGAGGCTCGTGATCACTGTTGAATTCTTCAGAAATCTATTGAATTCTAGAGGTCTTGGAAAAATCTGTAGACTTATTCTGAAATCTTTTGGAATTTTCTGGAAATATCTGGAATTCTGTTGAACTCTTTAAGAGGCTCGTGAATACTGTTGAATTTTGTAGTATCTGTGGACTGTGTGTAATCCCTATGCACTCTTGTGCAACTCTTTAGAAACCTATTAAATTCTCTTGCATTCTTGAAGAATTCTCTAGAAACATGTGAAATACTCGTCAATTCTCTAGAATTCTATAGGAATGTATGTAATTCTTGTAAATCCTGTGGAATTCTTGTAATATTTTGCAGAATTCTCGGAAAATATTTAAAATACTCTCAAGTTTTCTAGGATTCCCTAGTAATTCATGAAATTCTCCTAAATTCTGTAGGTGACTCGTAAATATGTTGAATTCCGTTTATGTCCCTCCAGTTTCATAGAATGTCCCGATCTTCCGTAGAATCCTCTCCAATCCTTATGGAATTCTTTAGAAATCTGCAGAATACTCATGAATATCCCTGCAGCTAGCCACAACGATAGGGGAACAGAATCTAGCTTATCGAAGCTGAAGGCACAGGTGCTAGGGGTAGTGAAGAACGAGAGCCGCATCCACTAGAACTACATTCGAACATCAACGTTAACGTTGATTTGAACATCGCAATCCCTGACAAACTGCAGCATTACGAAAGGCATTCCGGTCAAGCCTTATTGGAGTTCAGGAATGTAGAACCAACGAGAAGGCATTCTTTGCCATAAATGTTCATCAGTTATGATCTGCATGCACTGATAGGACACCCTAACAACAAGGTTTTGCCTTTCCGCTTGAATGCAGAACTATCAGTCTCACAGGTGCAAACCTTTGTATATTGTGCGGCTGTGTCAGTTGTTAGAAAATTAGGTGGCAGAACTAGGCCAACAGATGCAGTCTTTGCCCCAAGACGGAAACAAGATCCCCCATGGAAAATCAGGTTGGATATGGATTTCAGCAGTTTAAGGAGCAAATTGGGTCAACTTACCCATTATAAGAGAGGAAACAGAGCCAGAAAGCTGATACTCCGTGTTAATGATACCATCTAGCCTCGGAATATCGAGACGCTGACACCAACGATATAAGATGAGATAATTGATTTTCATCGGCAGAGACTTTGTGTTCTAACTGCCAGACTGCGTCGCTACAACGAGAACAGTGCAAGAAGGCAGCAAAATCAAACCTTCAATGGACATGAAAGGAGGTTGTACCGTGAACTAAATAAGGAGCAGAATATGCAGCTCAACACTGGAGTTTCTCAATCGGGAGATATGGCCGCTTACTGGTCTGGTGTTTGGAGAAAGAATAACAGAAGCAATTTAGATGCTGCGTGGTTCCAACTTGAGAAGGAAAGGGCACGAGGGACCCTGTAATGGAGCCTACCATCATCACAGACTCAGCGTTACAGCAGTTTTGGGAAGATCACTGAAATTCTGGAAGTTTTCCAAATCCCTATGCACTCTTGTGGAACTCTCTAGAAACCTATAAAATTCTCTTGCATTCTTGAAGGATTCTCTAGAAACATTGTAAGTTTTTGCAGAATTCTCGGAAAATGTGTAAAATAACCGTAAGTTTTATAGGATTCCCTAGTAATTCATGAAATTCTCGTAAATTCTGTAGGTGACTTGTAAATATGTTGAATTCTGTTTAGGTCCCTCCAGTTTTAATAGAATTTCCTGATCATCCGTATATTTTCCTCAAATCCTTGTATCATTCTCTAGAAATCTGTAGAATACTCATGAATTTCCTAGACTTCTATAAAAATCTTTCGATTTCTATAGAAGACGTGTAAATGCTGTTCTTTTCTCTAGTAGTTCCTTCAGTTTCAGAGAATTTTCTGGAAATCTGTGGAATTCCCGTGAACCCTCTGAAAGCCTCTACAAATCTGTGGAAATCTCGTAAACTCTTGCAGAATTCTCTAAGAATATGTAAAATATGTGTAATTTTACTAGGATTCCCTAGAAATTCATGGAGTTCTCTGGAATTCTGTAGACGACTCGTAAATACTGCACACTTCTGTTTATGTTCCTTCAGTTTCATAGAGTATTCTCAAGCCTTTTACGAGGTTTAAGAGAGTTCCACATATTTCTAGAGAATTCTGAAAATTAATTAGGATATTACAGATTTATAGAGGATTCTACGAAAAATGGTAGGATTTCCACTCATGATCCGGAGATTCTATGAAACTGAAGGGTGATGAACAGAATTCAACAGCATTCACGAGTCGTCTACAGAATTCAAGAGAATTTCATGAATTACTAGGGACTCCTAGAACACTCACGAGTATTTTACATATTTTCCAAGAGAGTGGTCAGTTGGTCGTTGAGGCTAAGGCATGAGCTTTGGACCCACGCACAGTGGCGTGAAACGGCAAAAAAGCTGGCCAAAATTCGAAAATCGAAGATTTTTTTCATCCCAATCTGATGATACCAATTCATTCACAATGTGTGTGTGCACCTTAACGTGAAAAAGATAGAACGCTTCTTTACCTACATGGATGTAGGGAACGCTCCACAGTCAGCTGCTCGAGTGGTCGTGAAAAATGTGCTCCGAAACGTCAAAATAAACACCACATTGCAAACGCTGTTACAGTTTCCTGGAGACAGCAATTTCTGGGCACAACATGGAAAATGCAGCTGCAGGTTTGTTGGAAATACACAATGTGCTACATAAGAGGCCTAAAAAAAATTTCTCCGAAACGTGTGAAAAAGTAGGACGAACGCCGAAAAAGTTCCCTACACTTTAAGTTCAACTCGGTTCACCTGCAATGGACATTTTATAACTTGGGGATAAGTATGGAGATTAGGAATATCCAAAAATTGTGTACCCCCACGTACCCCCCGCAAAACAATGAAATTTTTTCGTGAGCGTGTTTGCGTGCACGTCTATGGTCCCCGTAGGAACGTGCCCCCGCATTACACATACTGTACCAATCAAACACGGTAAACAATGAACACATAGGGATTTTCGAGGTCAGGAAATTCGAATCTGCGGTCGAGATTTCAAAAAACAAGACAACGGAGTCAAAATGGCAGACCGGTTCCGAAAAAAGTTACACGAAACTCGCGAAAGTTCGTATTCGGGGGTTTTTGAGGTCGAGGAATCCGAGTCTGCAGTAAAAAAAAAAACAGGATGGCGGAGTCGAAATGGCGGATCAGTTTTCAAAGAAGTCACACGACACTCGCGAAAATTTGTACTTAGGGGTTTTTGACGTCGAGAAATTCGTGTTCTTTTTTTCATGTGACCTGTGCAATGACAAATGTAATAAATAATTTTTTCATGAATTCTTGGATGTCTTGTGACTTTTTCGAGAACCGGTTCGCTATATTGCACCCGCCATTTTGTTTTTGAAATTTTGAATGCAGATTCAAATTCTTCGACGTCAAAAACCCCCGAATACAAATTTTCGCAAGTGTCGTGTGACTTTTTGTTTAACTGCCCCGCCATTTTGACTCCGGCATCTTGTTTTTCGAAATTTTGACTGCGGATTCGAATTCCTCAACCTCAAAAACCCCTGAGTGCAAATTTTTGCGAGTGTCGTGTGACTTTTTAAGAGACCGGTCTGACAGTTTGAATCCGCCATCTTGTTTTTTGGAATTTTGACTGCAGATTTGGATTCCCTGACCTCTATAACTGGTGATGATGTGATGTGTGCAAAGGAATAGAGAGAAGGTTATGCCGAGACTCTCAAACCCGTAACAAAGAGAGAGTATAAAGAGATATTCCAACATATTTTCCAAGAATTCAGCAAGAATTTACAGGGATTCCACGAATTTCCAGAGACTTTAAAAAGAGTTCACGGGACTCTAGAGAATCACATACATTCTTAGAGAATTCTAGAGAATCAACGAGTATTTCACATATTTCTAGAGAATTCTCCAAGAACCAAAGAGAATTTTTACAGGTTTCTAGAGAGTTCCAGAAGAGTTTACGGGGATCACACACATTTCACAGATACTACAAAATTCAACAATAGAAACGAGCCTCCTACAGAGTTCGAAAGAATTTCAGAGATTTCCAGACAAGACCGAAAGAATTCAAAATAATTCTACAGATTTTCAGAAAATTCTCTGAAACTGAAGGGACTCCTACAAAAATGAACAGCATTTACACGTCTTCTACAGAAATGGAAAGGTTTTTAATAAGTCTTGGTAATTCATGAGTATTCTATATATTTCTGAAGAATTCTGCAAGGGTTCGAGGGAATCCTACGGACGATCGGGAAATTCTATCAAACTGGTGGGACATAATGAGAGTTCAACGTATTTACGAGTCACCTACAGAATTTAGGAGAATTCCATGAATTACTAGGGAATCCTAGAAAACTTACGATTATTTTACATATTTTCCGAGGATCCCGAAAAAAATTACACGAATCCAACAGGATTCAGAACTACATACATTCCTAGAGAATTACAGAGAATTCCAAAAGATTTCAAAAAAATTCTACAGATTTTTCCAAGACTTCTAGAATTCAATAAATTTCTGAAGAGTTCAACAGTGATCACGAGCCTCTTACAGAATTCGGAAGAATTTCACACATTCCTAAAGGATTCCACAAGAATTCTGAATGATTCTACAGATTTTTGGAAAACTTCCAGAATTTAAGTGACTTCTACAGAATTCAGGAGTGTTTAAGATACCGTTTTGTACTGTTACAGAATGGTACGTTTTGGGGGAAGATATTTGCTCCAATTGTTGTATATCGCTAAAGTGTGAAACTGCACCAGTCACTCACAACCTACTACGAAAGTAAACAACTTGGAAATTATTCGAACTGAACTTGTTTACGCACACACTCTTGCATATCTAACACGTGCTTCTGATTGGTTGATCTTTATTGTTGATAACTTGATAAATAATAACTTGGCAAAAAATTTTGTTAATGTTTTCGACTCCATTTTTTTTAGACCATTAGATTTTCACATAACTGTTATTTGAGAAAGTTGAAACCATGTGTGCCTTCCATGTGGAACGCTAAGGCTTGGCGTTTTTGTTCCATCACCCAAGTATAATGGCGTTTCACATTATGTATGCAGGATTATAATACATGAAGAAACACCCTTTCCTGTGACATTATGAAATTCATTTCAAATGTATCATACTTTCTTTGTACATTAATTCAGTATTGATTTTATACTTTTGAATCTCATTTTTTTCATGACATTGTCTCGTAACCATTATTTAAGTAAATAATGTTTTTTTTAGAGAATATCGATGGCCGCTAACAATAAGGTTCTATTTCAGCGATCAAAGCAACAAGGTTCTATCTTTATCAAAATTAAAAAAAAGTAGTATCTCGTCGGCCAATTCAAAAAGGTTCTATCTCGGCGGCCAATGCGAAAAGATTGTATCCCGGCGCATGATGCAAAAAGGTGCTATCTCGGTGCATTGTGCAAAAAGGTTCTATCAAAGCGTTCCGTGGAACAAGCTTCTATCTGAGATGTCGGAATAATAGAATAATAGAACCTTGTTGCACAGAACGCTAAGATAGAATCTTTTTGCACAGATCGCCGAGATAGAACCTTTTTGCATTGGCCGCTGAGATAGATCCTTTTTGAATCATCCGAAGAGATGGCACCTATTTGAATTTTGATCAAGATAGAACCTTGTTGCTTTGATCGCTGAGATAGAACCTTATTGTTAGCGGCCGTCGATATACGATAAAAATGTTTTTTAACTTTTTTGGTTAATACGTGATAATAATGTTTCTCAACTAAGTATTGTTCATTCCACTACGATTCATAAACGCGTCAATTCTTTTCCCTACGGATGAGAATATATAAAGTCATTATACTCGTTCTTACAAGTTCAAGATTAACAGTGTCAAGCTTCCCTTGCATATTAATTCTGTACTGATTTCAATGCTTTTGTATCTTACTTTTTTCATAACCTTTTCTAGCAATTGCTGTTAAGGAGGGCACCCTACCTTGAATGTTCAAAAAATCGATTTTTTTTACTGTAATTGATAGAAATACTATCCAAGAATATAATCCCGTAGTTTGAAAGTGATACTGAGAATGTAACCGGTGTGCGTGGACTCGCGCCGGGTGGTCGTTCCGAGATTCTCGTGCGGTGACGCCGCGCCAAAAACTTCAAACCGCGTTTTCTCGAAACCACTTTTTTTTAGTCAGTAATCACGATTGGGAACGAACCGCTGTGCGTTTAAAGCTCCAAATACATTCATTTTTAGGCTTGAAGTCACCACTTGTGCTCAAAACTCTGACAACTTTAAGAACTGATTGTTTAAACAATGTTCCAGTCGCTGATAACAAAAAGAGGGTGTATATCCGACCCTGTTTTTTTGCAAGAAATTGGTAATAAATTTTAATGCTTATTAACATTTGCGAGTTCCAGGCACACAACACAACCCTAACCTTCAAAACGACGCATGTTCAGTGTGTTTCAGATTATTACTATGGACTAGACCTTAATTACCGTGAGCAAAAACGTTTCCGGAAGCCTTCACAAGATTGGTGCCACAGCCGCCATTTTGTAACATTTTGCCATAAAAAAAATTGGAAAGAATAGTTCAGACATGTATTTAAATGGAGACAAAAAATCAATCCGCTGCCCGGTGACCCCTTAAGGTTGCTGTTGTATCTTAGTTTTTCCATTACGTTCACTCGCAATTACTGCTAAGGTTGTTTATAACCGCTTATTCCCAGGAAAAAAGAATCCGTTAAAATGACGTCTGTGTGAATTGCGTATCTGTCATTTGCAGATTTATGAATTAATAACTGAATCGCTTATCTCCAATGTCTATCGGTCATTTTCTTGAACGGTTTTGAATCTGCCATATAGTGCAATGACCATTTCAAGCAAAGTTATATTGAATGGCTTTTCCTCTTTTCGAATGAGACCATCTCTCTTGAGGTTAGACTCCCATATTTCACACGATTTTAGAAATTTTATAAGTTACGACTTTTTTACTTCTATAAGAAGTAACGGCTTTCGCGGCCTGTAAGTCAGGTAAAAAAAAAAAAAAAAAAATAACGAGTAAAATTCTTCTAAAAACTAATGGTGACAGATACGCAATTCATAAACCTTCAAAAACCATTCAATGCAATTGACTGGATTTTTGTTTCATACATTGGCGATGTTCGGAGAGGGAGGAGAGGGGAGGAGGGCGGGGCGATAGAGGATTCCATACCTTTTTCTATTTTTCGAAATCTTTCGTTCGAAAAACATCTTAGAATCTGTCATCGAAAAATGCGAACGGTATCGTTATGATAATGTTATAAAATGAAAGATCGTTATATGATGGTGGAGTAGTAAATTATAGTTATTTTTGGCAACTACGATTCATGCTCTCTATTTCTAATTGAGTATTTGATAATAGGTTATTTCCTTATTTTCGGCGTTGTAAAAACAAAATGTACACATTTTTCGCATTTTTGGGCCATTTCGCTGTCGTTATCTTCTTATTTTCAATGCATTTCCCTTTATAACTTGTTATTTTATACAATTTCACTTTTAGAACTGATCAAGGTTACTGAAATGCTAATCTCAGAATCAAATTCTATGTGTTCTCGCGTTGTCGTCGCGGTAGGGCTTGAGCTTTCCTCTAATGACTTTGATGGCTACGTTGGCCGTAGCATTGCTACCAATAGGGCTACCCATGCCAAACAGCGAGAAACAAGGAGGAAAGGGACTAAGAGGAACACCGAACAACCCAATCAATATGGAGAGTTTTATGAATATATTGAAACGCTGGTCGCTTCCAGAAAATCGTCGGGGAGCCCCTGAAGCCACCACTGGGGGCAACAGCATGCGGGACGGTGGTCATGGTGAGCTGCGTGATGGTCAGGCAGATCTCGCCAATCAACAATCTGGCTAGCCAGAACATCTGCGGAACGCAGGAAACAGTGGAACATCAACTGTGCCTGTTGAGGATGCTTTGGCTAGCTCAAGCTATTTGCAGCTAACCACCTCGTCAGGAATACTTTGGGAGAGCATCATATGGACAACCGAAATGCTGGAAGAATTGATGCGTCTCTTTTACCAAAGCGCGAAATTTGAGACCAAGCGCCAAAAGGGCTACAACTTGAAGACGAAGTTTGCAGAAAGTATCCGTAAATACAAAGAGTTTTGGTGAAGGATCTCATCACAAAGGTCAAGGACATCCTTAATAATCTTCTTATCTCAGAAGACCGAGCTATGGAGATTAGGCGGAGGTGGAATCGACGGAGGAAACCGTCGATGGTGAACATCCATAAGAAGAAGCTTTACTACAAGATCTAGTGCAGACTGACGATGCCTCACAACATCAACATTGTATTGATGTTCCTTCACAACTTGCTGATGATCCAGTACCACCACATCTTCCAGAAGGAGACGGCACTATTCAACCAGAGGCTGCAGTGAAGAACGAGAGCCGGATCCACTAGAACTACATCCGGACATCAGCGTTAACGTTGATTTGAACAGCGCAATCCCTGACAATCTGCAGCACCACGGAAGGCATTTCGGTCAAGCCTTATTGGAGTTCAGGGATATAGAACCAACGAAAAGGCATTCTTTGCCGAAAATGTTCATCACTAATGATCTGTATGCACTGATAGGACACCTAAACAACAAGGTTTTGCCTTTGCACTTGAATGCAGAACTATCAGTCTCAAAGGTGCAAACTCTTATCTATTTTGCGGCTGTGGCAGTTGTTAGAACATTAGATCGCAGAACTAGGCCAACAGCTGCAGTCTTTGCCCGCAGACGGAAACAAGATCCCCCATGGAAAATCAGGTTGGATATGGATGTCAGCAAAGTGAGGAGCAAATTGGGTCGCCTAACCTTATATAAGAGAGGAAGCAGAGCCAAAAAGCTGATACTCCGTGGTAATGATACCATCTAGCCTCGGAACATCGAGACTTTGACACCAACGATATTAGATGAGATAATTGATTTTCATCGGCAGAGACTTTGTGTTCTAACTGCCAGACTGCGTCGCTACAACAAGAACAGTGCAAGAAGGCAGCAAAATCAAACCTTCAATGAAGATGAAAGGAGGTTCTACCGTGAACTAAATGAGGAGCAGAATTTGTAGCTCAAGACTGAAGTTCCTCAATCGGAAGACATGGCTGATTCCTGGTCTGGTGTTTGGGGAAAGAATAACAGAAGCAATTTGGACGCTGCCTAGTTCCAACTTGAGAAGGAAAGGGCACGCGGAACCCTGTGATGGAGCCTACTATCATCACAGACTGGGACGTTTCAGCGGTTTTGGCAAGATCCAGTAATTGGAAAGCTCCGGTCCGGACATGGTGCACAACTTCTGGTACAAGTACCTTACAAGTGTGCACATTGCATTGGCGAGGAGTTTCTAGAAGATAATCGAACATCCAGATCTAATGCCGAACCTAATGCTCAAAGGAATCACGTATATGCTGCCCAAAAAACCAGACGCTCTAAATCAATCTGAATTTTCACCAATTGCCTGTCTCCCAACAGTTTATAAGTGCCTCACAGCTGTCATCGCAGATAAGGTTTACCAACATTGTGATGAGAATAACATCCTCACCAAAGAACAAAAAGGATGTTGCAAAAACTCGCGGTACAGAAGGATCTAGTTATCATTGGCGCTGTGACCATGACGCAATCTAGAAAAGATCAGAGAAACTTGCACATGGCTTACATTGACAACAAGCGAGCGTTCCCTTCGGTACCGCATGACCATTTGCTTGGGGTTTCGGAAATTTTCAAGACCTACCCATACATCATTGACCTTCTAGGTCGTGCGATGATGCATTGGGAAACAAAAATCAAGTACTTTGATCATGAACTACCAAGGAAAACTAGACCACTTCGCATTACGACGAGTATCTTCCGAGAGGACTCCTTTAGTGCATTATGGTTCTGTTTAGCGATAAATCCATTGAGACAAACACGAGATAGCATGTCTCAATGAGAACCGTATAGAGGCAATGGAGGAGGGTGAGTCATATAAGTATCTGGGTATTCTTGAGTCCAAGGGTATACAGCATACGATAGTTAAGAAGAGCCTAATGACTGCTTTCACTACAAGACTCAGATTGATTCTTAAGAGTTCTCTCAACCGGATGCATCACAGTAATTCGTCGATTGAAAGGATAGTTTTGCCACGACATAAAGGGGGTAGGAGCGTAGAAGATGTCAAGAAGCTCTGTGTATCGCATATACATCAATTATTCTCCAATCAATCATCAATCAATCATCAATCGATCATGAATCGATCGTCAATCAATCATCAATCAATCATCAATCAATCATCAATCATCAATCAATCATCAAACAATCGTCAATCAATCATCAATCAATCATCAATCGATCATGAATCGATCGTCAATCAATCATCAATAAATCATAAACCAATCATCAATCAATTACCAATCAATAATCAATAAATCACCAATATATCATTAATCAATCATCAATCAATCAATCATCTATCAATCATCAATCAATCATCAATCAATAATCAATCAATCATGAATCAATCATCAATCAATCAATCATCAATCAATCATCAATCAATCAATCATCAATCAATCATTAATCAATCAATCCTTAATCAATCAATCATCAATCAATCATCTATCAATCAGTCATCAATCAATCTTCAATCATCAATCAATCATCAATCAATCATCGATCAATCTTCAATCAACCATCATTCAATCATCAATCAATAATCAATCAATCATCAATCAATCATCAATCAATCATCAATCAATCATCAATCAATCATCAATCAATCATCAATCAATCAGTCATCAATCAATCATCAATCAAACATCAATCAAACATCTGTACGATATTCTTAGTCGTTTTGACAATTTATTTTTGCATTAATTCTATTAATCTCAACTGAGATTATTGATTACAAAGAAACGGAGAGAATACTTACCACTTACGCGGAGAAAGTTGAGATTCAGGGAGAGTGTTAACGAATTTAGTACGTGTTTCGTTGTAAATAATTATTTTTAGAAATGTAGAGAAAGCGAAATTTATCACCCGAATGCGTCGAAAATGAGAATACAAAATTCTCAAGTCTATAATCCCAAAACTAAACCTATTCAAAGCATCTGTAGAATTTATTACTTGATCTTTCTAAGTCTGTCAATACTATTGAAAATCACGTTTCTACGATAAAGTTTTATTGTCTTGTTTGTGTCAAACTATTCAAATTTTTCCAATGACCAAGTCGATGCATCTGTACAAACAGTTAGGCCCTCTCGAATCCTGCCAAAAAGCAATTATACCCAAGGACTTTAGAAACTTTCTTCGAACTATGTTACCTGCGTTTTCCCAAATTCTACGTCACAAAATGGGTGTCTACAAATTTCCCTACTATTGTTTGTGAGAACCAATCCTAGCTCTCGGTTGCACCTACTGTATTTTTTCATCCCTACTTTGATTTCCGATTTTCGAGCTTTGCCCTCTCGTTACCTGCGACAAAATTGAAATTCATTCTAAAACTATCCTCTGAGGAGCGAACAAGCTCTCAATCCTCAGCAATATCTATACCGTGCGATAACCGTCGTGTCTACTTTGTTACATCTTAGATTAAATTTTGATTAATTAAAAATATTCAATTCCATGTTTAATCTGAGTGTTAACCAATTATTTCTTCTTCACAACTACTATTATTGAACATTTAAGAACTTTACTATAAACAGTACGTTCCACATTTCGGAGTCGGGAATCCAAGCAAACCTTCAAAAAAATTGAGAATCGTTTCCGATTCGGTGGCTAGATCTAAACGTATAAATCTTAATGATGAACTGTTGAAGGTTCCGGATCTATTAAAACCCTAATCTGAATTTGGATGCGTTTTGGATGATGGAATTCTTGATAATTGGAGCTTAATCCTCCCTGTGTAGCGCAATTCACATTGAAGACATAAACGCTAAACAATGAAAACTATAATATTTTCAATATCAGAGTAGTATGCTAGAAGCTGCCTCAGCCATAATGAATAGTTCTTACGTGAATGACTTTCCACATAGCTGCAAATAAGAAGAAGTAGCAACAGAAATAATCAAACAAGTGTCGGAAATTAACTCGAAGGGAGGCTGTCACATGCAAAATTGGGTTCACAACCACTCACGCATCATGCATCGTGAATGATACAGTGCAATCTCATCACGAGGAACATGCAATTGATATCGAGAAGAGTAACTCCGATGAAAAACCAGATAAAGTTCTCGGCCTCCAATGGAATAACCTAGCAGATACGTTCAGCTTCAATGCAGGCTTACCAAAAATCTCATCTGAACTCTTAAGTAATTCCAGGAAACCGACGAAAAGAGAGTTCCTACAGATAATTATGTCAATATATGATCCACTGGGTTTCTTAAGTCCCTTTGTCGTTAGGTCAAAAATTTTAATGCAAGGAGTTGATTTGAGTAAATAAGTTAAGATGCCACACTCGAGAATAACGAATTTGGAAAATGGAAAGCGTGGGTGGCAGATTTATCCAGAATAAATTCGATTTCTATCTCTAAGTATTACTTGCGATTGGGTTTGCAACCAGTACGCACAGAACTGCATTTTCTCGTGATGCGAGCATAAAAGCCTCTGCTCCCGTTGCTTATTGGAGGAACGTTTGTGACGATAGTTCCACTCAGCCTGACATAATTGCAAGTAAGATTCGGGTATCCCCTCAAAAGTCGCCTTCGATTCCCGAACTTGAGCTTCAAGCGGGTCTGTTAGGGAGCCAACTGTCCAAAGTAATACAAAATCAGCACACACAACAGATAGATAGTCGTGTATTTTGGTCAGATGCACGAACCGTGATCCTATTGATAAAACCGAGTCCGCGAACGCGTGACATCTTCGTGAATAACCGCTTAGGAGAAATTGATGAAGTAAAAAAACCTCCCGAATGGATTTGGATTCCATCAAAAGAGAACCCAGCTGACGACGCTACTATATTTCCAAGTCTTCCATTATACAAAAATAAACGTTGGTTCTACGGACCGCAATCTTTGCGAGAAGAAGAAGTTGCATGGCCAAGTGGAACTTCCAAACCTACTGAGGAAGACCCCGAGGCAGCAAAATTTGAAAGGAAATACGTTCTCGTAACAGTGGTGACTGAAGCCCCTCGGGTAGCAGACTCAATTTTAACAGATGTTTCAAGGTTCTCATCCTGGCAGGAGTTGTTGTATAGCATGGTGTGGGGGTTCATGGCAATATTTAAGTAAGTTCGCAAAAAAGAGCCAAAGATCTCATTTGACAACGTAGCTAGAGCGGAGAGCATACTCATAAATGAGTGATGCCGATGGCATAATGAGACTACAAGGCCGGGAAACGAACATTGCTAGCGTTTCCTCCAATAAAAATCCTGCAATATTAGACAGAAATCATGCAGTAATTCGTTTAATGCTACAGTTCGACCATGAGAAACCCAAACAAGGAAGTAAAAGCCTAGTGATGAATGAAATCCGTCAAAAAGAATGGATTTTCAACCTTCGAAATTCTCTGCGTACAACGGAGGAAAAATTCATTATTTGTCGTCTTAGAAAAGCAAAACATACCACTCTCATAATGATTGAGCTACATCTAGCGAAGGTGGCGTACCAATTGCGTGCAAAGAATGAATTGATTTAATTACTTGTGTCAATTCAAAGCAAAGAAATATATTTTGGGAGCCAAGTTTCACATCGTCGTTTTGAATGTATGTGTATATAATGTATATTCTTATCAAAAAATATGCAGTGTTGTTTCAATGCAATGTTTTCTTTCATTGATAGAATGTTTCCTTTGAAGTGAGTATTTTTGAGTTGGCTGAATGGAATATTTATTCCGGTGGGAAAAACTGGAAATTCCATGCAAGACTTAGATGCCTTTAAGCTAATTGAATAATTTTTTGAAACAAATTTTTATTCATTGCATACAATTCATTAATTTGCTTTCATAGGGCAAAAAATCTCATTTCAACGGCAGGATCGCATGATCAAAGTACTAACTTTTTGGAAGCGAATACTATTGTATTGCTTTGAATAAAATATTCATTCCGATCCAGATAGCAATCTGCCTGGCACACTAACTGCACAGTGCAGGCAGGCTCTGCGGATAGTTCAGCAGGTTATGTCGGTAGACGTTGAAACAGATGCGGGTGCATATGTTGCTCATTACGCCGTCAGGCCCTGCCGGCATGGTATGTTGGCATCCTGCCGTTAACATATAATGTGCCATCTAGCTTGTTTTCTGTCGTTTTTCCGATCGTATAAACCCAAGGAAATAATTATAAATAAAGGGTTTATAATGTGAAAAATATATTTATTTACATTCATAATAATACATGTTTGTCTGCCCGATTGATTCTAAACATAACATTTGTTTAGTAATAAAAATAATAATAATAATAATAATAATATTAACAATAAAATTATTATTATTGCTTACAAATATTCGATATCTATTCGATATTTTGTAGTTCAATAAATCAGCCCAGGACGAAACGTTTTAACATCAACTATTTAGGGAAAATATTGATGCTTATAAGAATCGATTTATGACAAACAAAAAGTATAGACCCGAATGCCGATATAAAAAATATTTTTTTTCACTTTTGCCTTAAGAAAATAATTTCAAACTAAACATAAGAGTTTTCAACTAGATGAATGTTCTGGAATTTTTAACTAGAAAAGATCAATGACCTACTAAAAACGATACAGTTAAATTGTCAGTTGAAGTAATTCAACGGGAATAGATGTATTTAAAGCAAAAAGATACATTATTTAAGATAAATATTAATTTCCCAAAAAAAGGCGGATTTTTTCACAAAGAACATGAATTCTCAGAGAAACAATTTAATTTTTAAATACAAAAATCAATGTCCAACTGAATACTTGAATTTTCACCAAAAAAATATCAAATGATTTTCAGGAAATTGATTGCAATTTCCACTGAAACTTCCTAGCCTAAGATAAAAACTATAATTATTTTCTAAAACCCCCTGTCTAAGTCAGATGGATGAGGAAAGCAAACAAAACGTGATAAATCCATGTTTTTTTTTAGATAATAATTGCATTCTCATCAGAGAACGTATTGGATGTGGGGAAACGGGAAGGCA
>WSXT02224131.1:0-16707 GCA_011762715.2 Neuroterus valhalla | reverse complement strand
TTAGATTTTTTACTCCAGGTATACCCTTTTTGGGTTTTTACATATCAATGTTCCCGGCCCTCCCACAGGAGATCGTCAGACATTGAACTATTCAACTTAAATCCCTTCCCGAAATCCCCAATAACCCCAACTATCATAATAAGCCTCCAAGCAATGCCTGACGTACTCATCCCTGTGGGATTTTTAATCTCTAAAACCCCTACCGTCTGCAGACGGATTTTTTATTTAAAACGCTCGAATTCGCCTGAACATTTGGTCAGAGGAGAGGAAAACTGCAAGAAACCATAACTCCCGAGTGCAGTCGATTAATGGCAGGCGAGTTTGGATGTGGACATTTGATAGCATCGAATGCATTCAATTTGGAGAAAAATCGTTCCTTTGACAGGCTGCTATCATAACAAATAACCTGCCTTTAGGTTAATTTGATTGGTAATTTGACCATCACATATAGCATTTGATTTAATTTCCCAAGCAGGTTTGTCTCATATGAATAATTCATAAATTGGGTTATGTATTATTTTTCCAACCAAAGTTGCTAACAGTCACCCACCCGAGTGCTAACCGCGCCCGTTCATGCTTGACATTCAAGATCCAGCCCAAGTCGAGAATTACCACGCAGCTGCTGCCTTCGGTTTGCTCGTTTCAAAATTGGTTTTTTAACTAAAAATGTTGATGTTCCATTTTGGGTTGAAAATAATAATTTTTTGACTTTGAAATGCGAATATTTTGCCAAAACATCATGTTTTTTCTTAGAAAATGATTCTTCCCATTTGGAAATTAATCTTCTTGTTTGAATATTCACCTTTGTGGTTTGAAATTGAAGTGCTCCAGTTAAATATTTATCTTTTTAGTTGAAAATTCATCTTCTTGTTTTGAAATTCAACGGTTCTGGTTGAAGATTCATAATGTTATTTGAAAATCCATCACATTGGTTGAAAAACGAACTGTTTTGTTAGAAATCCATTTTTTATATTATCGCAGATTAATTTTTCCAATTGTAAGTTTAACTGTACCAATTTTCGTAAAAAAATGATATTTTTGTTGAAAATCAGAGTTTTCTTTTTAGAATTGATTTATTTTGCAATTTTTAATCAGTTGTGTTCAAGGATGTTTAGATTTGAAAACAAAAAAATTTTAGCGTTTTGCGACAAATATAAATATGTTAATTCTAGTTGACCGGCAAAATTGGAAAACTTGTCCGTCAAAAACCGAGAAATGACCAGGAATTTGAAATCGTCCGCCGAATCGCCACTCTGGCTTAATTAATTGGAAATTATCTGATCTGTACAATTTCATTGACATTTTTTAATCGTTTTCAAATCCACATTGATTCTAATTATGATGGTTTCTAGTTGGGGATTGTTTAATTCTGAAAAATTTATGTGAATTTCAAAGGTGAGGGGGGGGGGGGTCTAATGCCTGAATCTTAAACTGCGATTCTAAGTATTCTGAATTCATAATCGGCCAAGTATTGAAAGGTAATGATAATTTTTACATTCTCATTCTGAATGAGAAGGTATTGGTTTTATGCGAAAATTGACATTCGCGGATTTAATATAATATCTACGTTTTGGAACCCCCTGAGTCAGAAAAAATTATTTTTACGAAGGTGTCTGTCTGTCTGTTTGTCTGTAATCTGTATACTCGATAACTTGCGAAAAAATGATCATTTTGAGGAAGGAGCATTTTGAACATTTTTTTGGACTTTTTTTTCCAAGAATCAAAAATTGAAAGCACAATGTTTCGTAGCACTTAAAAAGTGAAACAATTTATCCTAATCATTTTTTTCGATAAAAACCAAATTTTTAGAGTTATGGCATTTTCAAAAATCAAAAATATAAAAGAAAATGAGAATTTATGGACAAGTAACGCAAGATTGAAAAGAAAGTCAAAGAGAAAAATGTTTCTTCTTGGGAGCCCTAAAAGATTGTGAATACAACTTTTTGATTTTTCTCAAAAAATCAAAAATTCCAATTTTGATCGCACAAAAAATTATGAAAAAATATCCGTGAACTTGTTAACTTCCGAAAGAATAATCATATTCGATCGTACTTTTGAACCCATTTTGAGTGATCAAAAATACAAGTCGTGTTCGTTAACTAGCTGTTTTGGATCAAAAATAGAAGAGGGGGAGCATTTTGAATTTTTTTTTGACTTTTTTTACAAGGCTCAAAAATTTCAAGTACGGTTTCTTGTAGTAATTAAAAAGTGAAACAATTTATCCTCATGATTTTTTTTTATCAAAACAAAATTGTCAGAGTTGTGGCATTTTCAAAATTCAAGAATATAAATAGAAATGAGAATTTTTAGCCAAATAACGCAAGATTGAAAAGAAAGTGAGAGAAAAAATGTTTCTTTTTGGGAGCTCTACAAGATCGTGAATACAACTTTTTGAATTTTCTCAAAAAATCGAAAATTCCAATTCCGATCGCACAAAAAATAATGAAAAGCAAGGTATATAAATTAATATTATATACATTTGATGCATTAGAGTAAAGGTAATATAGAAAAGTTAGCGTTTCGGACAGATTTTGATCGAGTGCGCAGCAAGAGACACCCGATGAGAATGTATCCGTTAAAGCCGGAGAAGCTTTAACAAAATAGAATTCAAAATCATCAAGTACAGCAGCCGACATTCTATTTTTTATTTTTTTTGACTCGTGAGAACGCTTTTCAAACAATGAAAAATTCAATTTGCTAGCCAAACTGCCAGCAGAGCCTTAAGTAAACTTAATATGAAAAAAAATTTCAGCAAAAATGAAGAAAAAATTTAATAATCTTCATAGAAGTAGAGGTTTTCAGTAGTTTTGCAATGTTTGCAACTTTGTGGATGCATTACACTGTAAACTGAATGAAGCATGTATGAAGCTGAGCGCGAAGCGCGTGGTTAAAAACAACCCGAGCCCGTAGCGCGAGATTCGAATGACGCGCGCTTAAACCTGCAAGCGAAGCGAGTCGCGCGCCACGAGAATGTGCCCGCGCAGCGGGTGGATTTTTTATTTTGACAACATGACATAATTCCTACTTTGACCATAAAAAATGTTACTTTAGTAAAGAAATTCACAGCTCGCACCTACTCTTTTCTGAAAATAAAAAAAAATGGAGCGAAAATTGGTTTTAAAAGAGATTTTCCATTTCGTTAGGAATTAATGAGTTTAACAATATGAAAAATTGTTTTCAGGACCGTCGGCTGCCTCAATCTCTCGGAGCGAGAAGCTCCAGAAGTGGAAGCAAGAGAAAGATATGAAGAAAAAAACCGAAAAAAAGGTGGTAAAACCACCCTTCAGAGTTGGAGTTGTGCATCACAAAGTTTTTTCACCTCCAATCAACGGTGCTGCTGCTCCAAGTTGTTCACACTCACACTCCCATTCTAGTGTAAGATCTAGAATCCAGCAAATATCAGGTCCAATAAAAAGAATAACAAAAGTTACAGAGAAGCGCCTTGCAGCAAAAGCAGCTGCAAAAGCTGCTGCCCAAGCGGCTCAGAAGAAATCATTTGCTCCAGCCAACTATAAATTCAGGGCGCCTGCAGGTTTACCAAACATTCCCTTGTTCGGACGAGTCAAAAAGGGAAGTATAGACGCAGCAAAACTGTCATGGAACTTTAATACAGAAAAAAGCATAGCAGTAAAGACAGAGCCTGGATATTCACCCTCCAGTCAACGTAAAAAATCAAACTTGGTAATTCGAGAATCTCCAAGAAGGAGTAGGAAATTCAAGACAATTCAGAAAGAAGACGAGTCTATGAATGATAATTCTCAGAAAGAAGAGGAACCTCGCATTTCTGGATCCAACAAAAAACGAGCTTCTAACTCTTCCATCAGCTCGATATCGTTGCGAATGTCCTCTGATAACCCAGAAGTCTTCGAATCGCCTATTGCAGAGTCTTCGTCCATCAATGTAGATGTGCAAAAGAAAGAATCGAACCTGAAAGACTTCAAGCTTTTCAATTCCACACAATCTACGGGTAACCAAATTTCTCCATCGAAAGGTCAGAAGAAATCGCCATCAAAACTGCATTCTATTTCTCGAACACAAAAGGATCCACACCCAATTTTGGATCAAAATATTGATCCAGTTACAGAAATGGATTTATCAAAACGGGGTGAGAACTCAGTGGCTGATGAAGTTCCAGAAATACCTATAGAATCAGAATCAGAGAAGATGGAATCTTCCTCGTCAGGATCTACAGAAAAGCCACTCGACGAATCAATCAATGCAGCTTTCTTTTCTCCATACGTGGTCACCAGGCGAGGAAAGAAAGAAGCCAGGAAGGAGACTCAACTCCGACGAGGTTTCGCACAATCTCCGGAGGAAATCCCTACCAAAGAGACAATAATGCAAAACCTGAACATCTCCATCGACGAGGAGAAACGTACCTCTCAGTACTTTAGGTGTCTAATTGAGAGTGAGACGAACAGACTCCAGGAACAGTGTGACCACTGGACAAATATTGTCTCTATCGCAAATCCCCCGGAGGAAGCTCAGTACATTGTTCAGCAGGCGGTAGGGCAAACGAAACTGCTCCTGGCCAAGAAGTTTAAGAGATTCGAGTCACTCGTTCTCGACTGTGAGAGAGGAGACGGACAGATGTTAGTGACATGCAAAGATCTCCAGGGCTTCTGGGACATTGTCTACATGGAGATCAAGAACTGCGAAGACCGGTTCGCGAAATTGGAGGAGTTAAAGACTCGCGGATGGAGAGAGGAAGATGAAGTGATACCACCACCAAAAAGATTGGTGAAGAAGAAATCTCCTAAGAAGAAATCTCCCAAAAAGTCTCCTAAAAAGGCTCCTGCGAAGAGTTCCCTAAGGGCAATGATTCTTGCCGCAAGGCAGAAAAAAAAGGAGATGGAGGATAATTTGGAAGCCAAACCTGCGGATGAGGCAGTTGTGGAAATTTGGAAGAATGTCGTGAAGGAGAGTCCAACGAAATTCGAAAGTTCGACGAAAGTCAGGAGTTCGACGAGAAGATCTTCGATTACTCCTCAACGCTTGACTCCCAACGAAAGAAGGACAAGTTTTCCTCGAGCTGTCATGGCAATCAGTCAAAAGTGGAAGACACCAGAAGAGAAAGCTCCTGAGTTTAGGGTTCCTTTGGAAACGCAGGTTGAGTCGGAAATGGATAATGAAGATGCGGATGTTGAGATTGTGAACTTCGAAGTTCAATTAGATGAGTCGATATCTTACATCAATTCCAAGCACACACCAGGGAAAAGTATTTTGAAGCGGATCAAAGTAGAAAGTCTTTCGGATGGCTCTGACGATACGCGATTGGTAAGATCAACACAGAAGGTTATTTTCAACGACAATGTGCAGTTGAAGGAAGTGGAATCCAACGAGGAGGAAAAAACAAGGGCGAGTCTGGCTGCAGCGTTGGCTAGAATTGACAGCGCGGAATTCGATTCAGAGTTAGTTCCTGAAACGGAAATTCGAGCCGAAAGGAAATTGAACTTCGAAGACGAGAGTTTCAACGAGACTGCGAGTGCTTCCCTAATGGAGACTTCAGTCTTTGATGATGAGGAGCCAGTCTACCAGACCCTGGTGATTCCAGAATTCAGGATCATTCCCCCGACTCCGAAATCTCCGCGGGTTAACAAAAAGAAAAACAGAGTAGTGTTGGAGAATTCCATTCTGGAGGAGACAATCGCTGAGGAGACGATTGCGGAGAATGGAGAGGTCACGTTTACTCGATCCCTAAGAAATAGAACGATAGTGGGAAACTTAACTCCACGTTCTGCGAAGAAGTTAGGGAGTAATCCAAATTCGGCCAATCGTGGAAAGTCGCCGAAAAGAGAGAACGATAATAGCCTTCTCCAACATGACCAACCTGCGGAAATGAGTAAATCTTCGCATTGGAAAGTGTCACCCAATAAGTCCTCTAGGTCTCCTAGAAAGACTCCGAAATCGCCGAGAGTGGCTGGAAAATCGCCGAGGCAGAAATCGAATAGAAAAGCTCTCCAAGATGAGAAACCTGAGGAAATGAGCGAATCTTTCGATGTAAACGACTCATTGAATCAGTCTTCTAGGTCTCCTAGAAAGACTCCGAAATCGCCAAGAGTGACTGGAAAGTCGCCGAGACAGAAATCAAAGAAAAAAGCTCCAAGTCCACCCAGAGAATATCAAGATCCAACCAATGAGGTAATAAGAGGCTTCAAAGATCCATACTTTTTTACTTTTTTAAATACTTGTTAGACAAGGCTACTTCGTGTAATATAAAACTACTCTTTTGGCCTTTTTTCAGTAAAGTGATAAAAAAAATTGATCGTACTAAAAAATTTCATTTCATTTTGCCGATAGCTATATGGCTACCTGTTATCGAAAAAATGAGCTTCTAACATTTTTTTTGTTGGAAAACCAACTTCTTTGTTTGAAATTCAACTCTTTTAGTTGAAAATCTTTCATTTGGTAGGAATTAATCTATTTTTCAAAAATTCATATTTTCGGTATGAGAATCCAACAGCATTGTAGAAAATTTGTCTTTTTGGAACGGAATTTTAACGATTTGGTTAAAACTTTTCCTTCTTCCCTGACTGAAAAATATTTCTTGGTTGAAAATTCGACTCTTATCAGATTTTCCCTCTTTGTCTTGAAAATTCATCTTTTTGGGTTCAGAATTTAACGGTTTTGATAAAAATGTGTATTTGTGGGTTGAAAATTCAATCATTTTGGGGGAGAATTGGACTTTTTGTTGGAAATTAATTTTTTTGTTGGAAATTCAACTTTTTTGTTGAATTTTGTCTGTTTAGATTGGGAGTGTAATTAATTTGTTGAAAATTAAACAGTTTTGTTCAAGAGTCATCTTTTTTTATGAAATCCGTCTTTTATGTTGAAAATTTAACAGTTGGCTTGGATCTTCAACAATTTGTTTAAAACTGTTTTTATTTCTTGAATGAATCTTTCTTGGTTGAAAATTCTACTGTTCTGTTCAATCGCGTTTTTTGGGTTAAAAATTTGTCTCTTTGGCTTAAATATTCATCTCTTCAGGTTTAAAGTTCAACGGTTTTGTTGAAAATTTGTATTTTTTGGTTAAAGATTCAGTCATTTTGGTAGGGAAACGAACTTTTTGACGGCATATTAATTTTTTTGTTTAAATCAACTTTTTTCAGAATACACATCCTTTATTATTAAAATTTATTGTTTTTGTGTTAAAAGTTCAATTGTCTGGTTGAAAATTATGTCTCTTGTTAAAAAATAGTATTATTCAGTCGAGAATACAATTATTTTGTTTTAAATCTGTCTTGTTTAAAAGTCTGTGTTTCCAATTTGTCTTCTTGTTGAATTCAGTTGATAATTCCATTATTTAAATTTTTAATTTCAAATCTTTTGTAGTCGAACATTTAGCTACTTGGTTGAAAGTTGAACTACTTTGATGAACATTCATGTTTTTTACTTTCTCATCATAATGAGAAGGTATTGGTTTTATGTGAAAATCGTTTTCTGCATAGAAACAAAACACTGAGAAATCAAAAATCCCATTTTCCGATCAGCCTATGGGAGATAAGGAAAGAAGTTATTTAACAATAATTGTTCATCTAAACAAGTTCTACACATTTATCTTCAATTATTTTTCGATTGGATGCGTAGTTTCTGTTTCATTTGTAAAAATAATATAAAAATAAAAACTTCCATTTTATTGCCAAACCTTACGAGACAAGAAAAAAATGTTAAGTTACAAAATTGTTCACTTTGAAAAGATCTGAAAATGTTATCTCAACCATTCTTTTGATAGGACACGTAGTTTTTGTTTTATTTGCAAAACTAATATTAAAGATAAAAGAATCCATTTTGTGGCCAAACTGTACGGGATGGACAAAAAGTGTATCTAGAAAAAATTGTTCATTAAAAAAATATCTACAAATTGGTTATCAACTTTTTTTTATAGGACCCGCAAGTTTGGTTTTATTGATAAAAATAATATTGAAAATAAAAAAATTCATTTTGTGACCAACCTGTACAAGATGCGAAAAGATGTTTGTTTCTCAATTTCGAAAGATGTATACACAAGTATAGCAGGATTTTTTGTTGTTGAAAATTGATTATTCTTAGTAGCAAATAGAATTATCTTCTAAAAAATTTATATTATTGTTTAAATATTCATGATTATATTTGAAAACTCATCTCTTCGGTTGGTAATTTATTTTTCTCGGTTGAAAAATTAGCTATATGATAAAATAATTTTCCTATCTAGTAAAAAAGATCATATTTACATATTTCACATAAGAATTTCATAAATATAAATTTCAATCTATAAAAAAAGAATTTTGGGAAATTTCCGTTTTTCGAAAACTGTTTCCTCTTCAGGAGCATACATCTAAATTTTTTTTAGTTCTAGAGAGCACTTTGAAGCCTGTGATGGCATTTTGTGATAGCTCGACAACTTTTTTATAAGACTGCATTATATTTCAAAATCGATTATTTTTACAGGAGACGTCAATAAAATCTGAAGAGAAACGAAGTCCGATTGTAAGTCTACTGAAAGATACGAGGAGATCGACGAGAAAATCTTTGCTGAAAAATGAGGGAACTAATAGTTTCGAACATCAAAGCGCTTCCAAAAATCAAAGCGAAAATGAGAGTCCTGTTAGGCGATTTGTAAAAATTGCAGCACGTAAGACTTCTTTATTGTACAATATGATGAAGTCTCCAAGGTCTTCTTCCAAGAAAACAAAAGAAACCAGGAAAAGTTTAGAGGTGAAAATATTAATTTTTAAATTGGATTTCGCAATAACCTACTTTTTTTTATTCAAATTATTATCACAATAAAATTACAGCCAATGCAGATAGACTCTGGAACAGAATCTAGAGAGACTGACAGTCCAGCCAAAAGTCGCAGAAGTATTTTGAGAAGGGTCAGAACTCCGAGAGAAAGTTTGGAGCCGGAAAATGAAACCAAAGTTGAGGATGAAATTAGCGAAGAGGTAAGAACCATTTCGAAATTGATCATTAGATTAAGTTAATGTATTTTTTTCGTTTATCACAATTGCTCTGCATTAAAATGATCATTAATCGTAATAAAGTTTCAGAAGCTGAAAATGAATGAGGATGTAAAGTCTGAGAAAAAATCGGCACTCGGAAAAGTCAATAGAACTGCGCCAAATGCTGACACGCCAACGCTAAGCGGAATACAAGTTAATGGTGAGGAACGGAGGGAGAATCCCGCCAAAGAAAATCTCACAGACTCGTTGGAGCCGCAAAAAAATTCAGTGAAGAAGAGAATTTCGAGGAGTCATGGTACAAATGCAAACGTTCTCAATGCGACAGACTTGAACAACATGGTAAATTGAATTAAATTACGGAACTGAATTGGAGTTTCTACATAATCTCGATTCCGAAATTCCCAATTTCGTATTTCCACTAATTTTTATAGACCCGTTTTTAACATATAGACAGTGAAAATTGGATTTCGAATAATATAATCCGTTTTTTACCAAATAGTTTCATTTTCAACGAACAATATCAACTTCCTACCAAGAGACAAATTTTTAGTCCAAAATAGTTGAATTTTCAACAAAATTTCTGAATCTCTGACTCACATCGATGAATTTTAAACTAACAGATTAATTTTTACCACAAGATAAATTCTCAACAAAACACATTAATTCTTAACTGAATATTTGCAATTTAAATTGAAAAAACGTTTTCAACTAAAAATTGAATAGTTACATTTTCGCTTCAAAATATACTTTTTAACAAAAAAGAAAACGAATTCTCAACCAGTTGGATTCAATAAAAAAAATGGATTTTCAACGAAATTCTCGATATGCATCACTATACTATAAATTATTCACAACCTTAATGAATTTTGAAGCTGAAAAGACGAATTTTTTATGAAAGTGTTGAATTTTGGCTCAAGAATATAATTTTTCAACAAAAATGGAATTTTTGTTGATTTTTCAATTAAAACAGATCAATTCGCAAAGAAAAATATTAAGGTTGATATTTCAACCAAAGAAATTCTAATTTGAAATCAAAAACAGTTGAAGTCAACTGAAAAAATCAATTTCCGAATCGTAAACATCAAATCGAAACCAAAAAAAAAAAAGAGTAATTTTTGACAAAACAGTGACAACATTAACCAAAGCAATGAAGTTTTTTGTTAAAAGTTCTTTATTTCTGGGTTAACAATATTGATGTATTTTGTTGAAGTCATATATTTAGAGTTGTGAATGCATCAGTTCTGGTTGAAAAATATTTTTCTTGATGCAAAACTCATTTTTTTGGTAAAAATTTAACAATTTGGTTAGGATATTAATGTGTTTTGTTGAAAATTCATATTTTTAGTTGAAGATTCAACTACTTAAAAGGAAATCGTCTTTATTGCTTGAATTGAACGGGTTGTCCATTCGTCTCGTTTTGTACAAATTAATGTTTAAAACTGAAAGGTTGGGGAGTGAACTATTTTTTCAAGAACTCGTCTTTTTCCATTGAATCAAACTGATTGAAAATACTACGTTTTACACTCTGTGAAGAAAAAAATTTTCTAACTGATTTATGTATTTGTTAAAAATCGTCGAAAATCATCTCCTTGGTTGGAAATGCATCTCCTCCGTAGTTCGAGAATTCGGCGCAGGTTTGGAACAGATTTCTAAATATATTGCTGATTTTGATTGAAATTTTTCAGGATTCAAAAGGACTCAATCAGTCTCTGAAGGAGTCTAGAATATCCAAATCGAGAAGAAGTGGGCGGATTCCTTCGACTGATGAGCCCGTTGAGAAAGAAAATGAATCCCCGAAAACCGTGAACAAATTGTCGAAGCGGCAATATTCTATAAACGCGGAAAGTCCGAAAAAGAGCCCAAAACCGAGCGAAACACCTAACAAGAGAAAATCTATTAAGAGGAGCATGAGTTGTCATAGTGAGTACAAAATATTGATTGCGAAAAACAATAATGATAATTAAGTTAGCCGCAGTTGAACAAAATCATTTAAAAATTTTTTTCAACAATTTAGTGGAAGAATGCTCATTGGCGCCCGCAGCACAGCCTACCATTAAGCGGAGCAAATCAATCGGATTAGTTAAAACTCCAACCGTTCGACGAACAGTAAATCTAATGTCTTTCGACACACCTTAAAAGGACGGAAAATTTGCCTGTATTTCTATTTTGTAATATTGTTTTACTACTTTATTAATCTATAGTATATTTTGAGAGATACAAGCCGTGCGTTATACAAATTAAAGGCCTGATTCGAATTAAGAATAAATATTGATAATTAGAGTAATTGTACTATTATACACACTATTTACCATTTTTTTTTATAAAAATGAGAATGTTTTTATTATAATATATTTTTTACTACAGTGACTGGGATCACAGTACAGCATTCTTAATCGTTTTGTAGTCAAAGTCCGTAGAATGTCAAATTTGTGACGCTTATTGCAAATTCGAAGAAGTAGTAAGTTGAAGCCTACCACTTACGAATGGTGATAAAGAATGGAAATGCTGTGCCTTCGATATGTAACGGCAAGAAAGTGGCGCCGTGTTTTTATGGAATAAACTAAGAAATCATTTTTAATCAATTGTATAGTTATTTACATGATTTTCGACATTACCGAACCACCACAACCTTACACTATTATCACGATGCTTCTCCTCGTCGTCACATATTCTTTGACCAGAAGTCGTAGCCAAGAGAGGTAATCTTGAATGTAAACTGACGCCGTTTATACAGTCTTTGGATAATTGTATTCTGCTGATAGGATTTAATTCTTCAGCTTCGATTTGGTTTTCTCGAGGTTCGTCGATTTCCCAAACTTTGACAAAACCGTCAATGCCCCCTGAAAAATAAAGTAGTTATTATTATTTTTCAAATCATATAAAATTTAGGGTATCAATGATTTTACTGTTTTCTGGTATATGTACCAGATACGATCGTAGATCCGTCGCTCGAAATATCAAAATAAATTCTTTGATTAGTATTCGCTGTCCTATCTTCCAAGGACCACAGAACGACTCCTGGGTTTCGGAGGTCCCAGCAAAAAAATTCATTATTACGTCTTACTGCTGAATATAGTTTTGTACCGCAGGGACTAAATTCGACTTGAGTTACTCCACTGTTAGTTTTGAAAGAGCAGATAGGTCCGTCTTGATATAAACCTAAAAAAAAATAATCATACAGACAGCTCGTCTCCATTCAGTGAAGTTTGAACTAGAACCTTTTAAATATAACGATTTTCCTACAATTTTTTTGTGACTATATGAGTCGTTACAGAAAATTTATTTTAGGATTATTACGTCTATTCAAGCGATCAATAATTGCGATAATTTACGAATGTGAAATACAAATGAACTTTGAGCAGCAAAAAGCTGCAGATTCTATTGATATCTTTGAAATAGCTGGAAATTTTATTGTAATCCATGAAAACGCTTTGGAATCTCTCTGAATCTGTCATAATCCATGAAAATATTCCAACCTCTTAAAAATTATTTTCAAATCTTTGAAATAATGAGAAATCTGTAGAGATCATTCAAAATCCATTAAAAACCAATCAAATTCATTCCCTAATGTTCTTTGGAAATTTCTTAAAATTTTTCAAATCTCATGGGATGCTTTGAAATTTTTTAAAAATGACTCAGAATCCTTTTCAATTTTTTCGGTTTCTACACATTCATTCAATCGTTGAAATCCGTCGAAATATAATTCTCAGGGTGGCGACTTGACCGCGAAACCGGGAATTTACTCGACTCAACCTAGACCGCTTTTTTTATGAATCAGAAAGATATATTATTTGATTCAAAGAATGTAACGCTCATTTAATCTGATTCTCAAAATATTCAAATATATCTATACGTCGCGTCATGAGAGGAAGAATTTCTTCTTTTTCCATTACAAGAAAAGCGTTTTGCAAATTTGTTGCTCTGTGAGAATTTTTTAGCTGACTCAAATTTGATAATCGAATTGTCGATAGCCCAAACCTAAAGAAATAATAATAATTTCCATTTTTTCAAAATAATGTGTTTATTACGTTTTATTTGCTTTTCCTTATTTATCTGACTTGGGACAGCAAAATTCAGAAAATAATTATAGTTTTTATTTGAGGGCAGGGAGTTTCAGTGAAGAAGTATAATTTCACTTCAAAGAGGGAATTTTTTACATGTAAAGTAAACTTTTTAAACTAATTATAATTCGGATTTAAAAGAAAGGAATTTCGAAAAATCCAATCTTCCAATCAAAAATTCGTCTCGATTTTGAAGTTCCTTCTTCTTGATTTTAAATAAATAAAGTACTTCAAGCAGTCTTTGAAGTAGGAGTAGTATTCCGGAGAAGAAATTATTTCTAAATTATTATGATAGAAAGCTTGTTTTCATTGTTCATTGCAAATTAATCCTTTTTGAGTAAAAAAATCAACTATTTGTTTGAAATTTACACTTGTTTGTTGAAATTCAAATTTCCTTGTTAAAGTTGCATTATTTTGATTCAAAATCCACCTCGAGTTGAAATTGTAACTACTTTGTTAAAAACCAATTCATCTTTTTTGGGAAAAATTCAATTATTTAGTTGAACGTTGATTTTTTAATTTGGGAATTAAGCTATTCCTTTGAGAATAAACTTCGTGGGAAAATTTCCTTTTCTGTAGAAAATTATTTTTTATGGTCAAAAATTCATCTTCTTGCTTAAAATACATCTATTCATTTGAACATTCATCATTTACCTGAAAATTTATCGGTTTGTTTGAAAATCAATTACTTAAACTGAAAATTCAAATGTTTCATTTCTAGTGAAAAATTGATTTTTTCTAGTTCAAAATTCGACATTTCGGTGAAATTCGTCCTTTTGAATTGAAAATTCAATTAACTCGTTGAAACTTAACATATTTTTTTGAAAAATCGATTTTTTGTAGAAAATCATCTTTTCCTCCGGAAGGTTATATTATTCTTCAAAAAGTTTTCTTTGCGGTTAACAATTCAAGTTATACAGTCAAACATTTTTCATTTTAGTCGAACATCATCTCGTTGGAAACTCTTATGCTTGGTTTAAAATAAATTTACCAAGCCAAAAATGTCACTATTCTATTTTTGTTAAAAGTGAAATGTTCATCTTTCAGTTGAACATTCGTCTTTCTGATTTAAAATTCAACTACTTCAGTTAACAATTTACAATTTCATTTGATTCTTCGTCATTTTGTGCATAAATGTATTAATTTGTTTAGCAGTTTTTTTTGTTATAAGAATTTTCATTCAATAATCTTTTTTAGTAAAAGTTAATTTATATCTTTGAAAACTCAACTCCTTCAGTTAAAGATTCTTTTTTTTAGTATAAAACACTTATGCTTGGTTTAAAATTGTTTTTTTAAACTAAAAATGCTACTGTTCCATTCTTGGTTGAAAATGATGATTTTTTTACTCTAAAATTTGACTATTTTGTCAAAACATTATATTTTTCTTAGAAAATGATTCTTCCCATTTGGAACTAATGAGAATTCAAATTTGAAAGTATGAAAAAAGAAGTTTAACGTAATTTTGTTGAAAAACATACAGTAACAAGTTTTTGCACGCTTCACATTTCTCCAATTTCAAGTTAAAGAATTGAAGTATCAACAAAATAGATGATTTTACAAACAAGAGGATGGATTTTTCACAATAAAAGAATACTTTTCAACAAAATAGTACATTTTTTAAACATAAAGAAGAATTTTTCAGTAAAACACTGAAACTCTTAAGAAAAGATTAATTTGAACAAAGTAATCGAAATTTCAATCACGTGTTTGAATTTTCAGCCAAAAAAGATTATTCAAAAAAAAAAGAGTTGAACCAAATTGTTAATTTTCCAAGTAAAAATGAATTTTTAGCCTAGAAATGAAGTAATTAAGTTATCAGTTGAAAAAATTGTTGACGAAAAAAACGAACAAATTTTTAACCAAAGGAATGAATCGTTGACTGAACAAATAAATCTCTGAGAAAGTGTTTAAATAAACCAGTAGTTCAATTTCCTACCAAAATGATTTTTTAGTCGAGGAGAAAGAAACATTCAAATAAAAATATACCATTCAAATCTTCAATGAATAATAATGAATTTCCAACAAAATAAGATTAATTTATACCTAAAGATAAACAGGACTCAATAGAACTTCGGAGGCATAACTGACCACGGAAATAAATTGGACGAATATAAATTAATTAAACTTATTTATAATACTTCTCCCACGAAACGTAATTTGAATCTCCATGAATCTTTCTAATCCTTGCAGATTCAATAAGAATCCTTTGAAATTCCATTCTTTAGTATTCTTTAGAAATCGTAGAAAATTCTTCGAAATCCCTCTATATAATTAAGAATACTACTTCAAATAAATAAATTGATCATTCGTTTATATAAAACTCTCTTTTTGCATCAATTCTTCCAATCTTTCAACGCGGATAATTTCTATACTGATTTTCTTATAATGATTTCGTAGAATGGTGTTTCTAGAACCGCGAACAAAATTGTAAGGAATTCCTTAGAGGAAAATCATTATATGCATACACTGAATTTCCTAGAGCATTTTTTATATAAGCTTTATGTAAATGTATACCTATGTGTTTAGAATAAGTGCCAAAAGCGACGAGTCCAGGCATTATTGGATTTTCTCGAATGCAAGATACCAAACCAGTAACGTTAGGAAAGTCATTTTTCAGGAATATGTTCCCGGTCTGACGACCTGGTCTATCAGTGTCGAATTTTCTCAAGGCACCTTTGAAGCCACACCAAATCTCCGTCCCGGAATTGATAAATCTCACGCTGATTGCAGGCTCCACTTCATCGACTCTAAATAATATTGAAGTAGGAATTAAGTTATGGTAATCAGATTTTTCAGTTTTATTATTGGTCTATTTTTTTTAGTAAAAGTGATTACAGGGATCACAGTCCAATTTCTCTTTTTACATGATCTCCTTTTTAACTTTTTTCCCACTTGAATTGAAAAAAAACCTTAAGTATCTCCGAACGATAATTTTGACCATCTATCCAAAAAATTTCAATTAATTTTTGAAGGATCATTACCCGAAATCAAAGACATTAGAAAACAAGATGCTTCAAAAAGACTCTCTTTGGTAATCCCGATTTGAAGTATTTCATAAATGATTTATTCGCTAATTTGGTTGATTTGAAGGAATTTGACAGCGAATAAATGACCGACGATTCAATCAAGAAACTAAAGCCAAAAAATTATAAATAAATATTTATATTTGTCGCAAAACGCAAACATTTATTTTTATTCATGACGTTCATTCTAAACATCCTTCAACACAACAGATCACAAATTTCAAAATAAATCGATTTTGAAAAGAATATTCAAATTTCCGACAAGAAATTATCATTTCTTTTACGATAATTGGAACAGTTAAACTTATAATTGAAAACATAAATTTACGATGACAAAGAAAAACGAATTTCCAACCGAATAGTTCATTTTTTAAACGAGAAGACGAATTTTCAATGAAAAAGATAAATATTTAACTGGAACACCTCAATTTTCAACCATGAAGGGTAATATTCAAGCATGAATATTGATTTCCAAGTTCCAAAATAGTCGAATTTCGAACTCAAAAAAATTACCACAAATGGAACACTAAAATCAAGCATAAGAGTTTTAGGCTACAACAAAGAATCTTCAACTGAAGGAGTTTCGTTTTCAAAAAGATAAATTAACTTTTGCTAAAAAAAAAGAACTGTCAATGAAAATTTGAGTACTCAAATTTTAAATTGAAAAAAATGGATGTTAAACTG
>WSXT02224120.1:0-16708 GCA_011762715.2 Neuroterus valhalla | reverse complement strand
CTAATTGGATTGGCATTCTGATCCAAGAAATTACCAGAAAAAATCTGGTCCATTGAACCGGAATTTTTCGTCCGAGCGGGATCTGAATTTTTCGAAACCTGAAATCCAGATTGCTCTAGTGTCGTGAACTGAACAAGGATGTCGGTTTTTGAAAGTGCATCTTAATTCATGCACACAAGTGATTTTACAATCATTGTTCTATGAAACACAAACTCAATAGTTGGTATTAAAAGTTATTAACTATAAAAGTTAAATATTTCAAATGAAAATGCAGCTGTTCGATTGTCAGGTACAGAATGAATTTTTACTCTGAAATGGAATAATTGAAATTTCAGTTGAAAAAATTACTTTCCAACAAAAAAATGCGAATAAATGGTATCTCTATTTGTAAAGAATAAATTTTTATCAAGAAGTTGGAAAGATTGCGGAAGTAAATTGATTGGAATTGATAAATCAGATGAGTTTAAAGAGCCTTTCGGGCAAAGTGAACCAGTATATTAGGTTCAAATAGTCCCAGGGGATAGAGGCGTCTCGTGGGCGTTATCCTCTCAAAAAAGCATACGTTACTTTATCGCAGCCTCCCTGTGGATCAGTTATCAAACGATTTAAGGCTTACAGATTTCATGACACACAACAGTGATGGAAAATTATCTCCTGTACGTTGAAATCCTCAGCGTTGATTGGAAACATTTTTTATATAAAATTATTAATAATATTATGGTTTCGAATATATTATTATCATTATTTTCTTTTTTGATTTGAAAATTGTTTTCCGAATTTAGGCCAAATTATTCTTCATTAATTAAAAGTTAATTTTTTTGAATGAATCGATTCAAATTAATCTAATTTCCGAAATTGAGAATTCCTAACTCGTGAAGTGAGTCATTTTTGAGCTCATTTTGACAATTTTTAAATGGAGACTTCTAAAAGAGGTTCATAATGAAATGATCTCAAATTGGAAACAATCAAAATTCACCGGTTTCAAGCACGAAGAATTGAAAATCGAAAAAGTTGAAACTTTGTCTAAAACTGGAAGATTTTTCAAATTTTATATTGTGGAATCAAAACCTTCTTCACAATGGACTATGAAGTTGAATAATGTTGAAAATTTTTAATTAACAATTATTTAATTATTTTTTATAATTTTTAAAATTAAACAATTCAATTCTTATTGCAAAATTAAGATAACAAAATGAAAAACTAAGACTTTTGTGGTTTGACATTGGAAATTAAGTTCAAGTTCATAAAAATTTATATATTTAAAACTGCTAAACTGTTACATTTTCATAGATTTCTATTCTTCGGTTTTGAAGCGTTTTTAGGTCAAAATTGTAAAATTTCAAACGCCTCCAATTCCCAATTGTCCAAGCATTCGAAAGGTCAATTAAAGATATTCTCTTTTTGACACCCGAAGGATTCAATTTTTTTTTTTTTTGCCACTTGAAAGATTGAAAATTCTAGATTTTTCCGAATCTAATCGTTTTTTCAATTTGACGGCCTTGATTTTAATTCTTTGATTATTGAACGTTTTTAAGTCAAAATTGTTCAATTCCAAACACTCGAAACTGCATTGAAGATGTTTTCTTTTCGAAACTCAAAGAACACAGTAAAAAAAGTCTTGTTTTTGTTACAGCTTGTTTTCGGTGAACCTTGTCTGCCTGTATAGTGCATAAGTCTGTCTTCCTTTCTCGGGGCTAACTTCAATTACACCTTGAAACAAGCCCACTTTTGAGCTTGAATCAAGACTTTTTCTGTAAATCATTCAAAATTGTCCAAACATCCAAAATTGCATCGAAAATGTTTTGTTTTTTTGACACTCGGAGAATTCAGAAATAATTTTTTTTTTTTTCAAATTATAATTTTATTCAAAAATTTCACGGCCTAGACTTGAATTTTTCTGTTATGGAACGTTTTCAAGTCAAAGTTGTTTAAATTCAAACGTATTTTATCAAGCAAATTTTTTCTTCTCCAAATTATAACTACTTTTTACAAATTGAGGGTCTAGATTCAAATTCTTAGATTGCGGAATGTTTCTAAGTCAAAATTGTCCAATCCCAAACACTCTTCATTGAAAATAGTCCAAACTTGACACTAAAAGGATTCAAAATCCTGGAATTTTTTTTCTTCGAATTATAATTTTCCTTTACGATTCGACGGTCTCGATTTCAATTCTTCGATCATAGAACCCCTTTGGGACAAAATTTTTCTATTGAAAAATGCACTAAAAATTTTTTTTTAGTTTCAGAGGAGCCGAAATTCAATTTTTCTCTGTCAAATTATGATGATTTTCTACTATCAGAGCTAGGAAGTATAGTTAGTGATTTTCTTTTTTTTTGGCAACCGTTGAAACTAGATTGGCGAAAGAGTCATTCGAAGCTCATGGGTCCAATCACTCTTTGTTTAGTATTAATTATTTTATTAGGATTGATTGCCTTTTTATTATATAACCCTTTTTTGCTATATTCTCCTTGTTTCAACAAGATTTTTACAACATTTCATGTTATAAGAACAGAAATCTAAAAGAAGAATCACAGAGTTTTATAGGAATTTGTGAAAATCCTGTTAATCAAGCCATCGTATATGTGGGAAAAAATAAAAGTGAAATAATAAAAAAATAAAACAAAATAAAAATGATATAGAAAACAAGGATAACTTTTCAGTTTATGATAGAATTGAGAGATGATTTAGTAAGCCAAACCTAAGGGGGACCAATCACTGCACAACCATAACAATAAGAATCATTTTATCAAAACAAGACTAGCTATGTTCGAGGACATTCATATGGACGCTATGAGTTTGATGGTACGCCATTTGGTTTCAATAATTCTCCTGCAATGTGAATTGCTACACTTGTTTTGTATCACAATTTCGTTTTTACAAAGATCGTCAGTGGAACATGTCCTTTAGGTTTAACATGCACTAGATTCCGAAACATAACATTTCACACAAAAATGTTTAAGTGTCCTCGTTTTTTGAGTCGTGAGCTTACGGAGTTTGGCAGTTCCGTAGCCACAAAGTGCCGAGTTCAAACACTCGCGTGCATATTCCACATTCATCTTGAAAATTCACTTTTCATTAATTAAGCTTCATTATCTAAAAAATATTCAACCTTTGAAAATCTACATATATGTACAGAATACTAGAAATTCTTATCCGTACGTATTATCTCAAAAAGTTCTTTATCGTCACTCCACTTATCTGTTGGATTAAGTCATTAGTCGACACAATTATTTAATTTCTTACTGCATATGATAAGATTGTAGCTTCTATCGATAAGGATTTATTAGTTACTCTGTAATTCAATCTTGCAATCGTTGGCGCTTCCTCTTGCATCAACAAAGATAAAATTTGCCTTCGCTACCTCCGGCAAAGTTGCACTCCCTGCAACTTTGGTTCACTCTTTGCTACATAATGAAGAGGATTGAGCCGGATAAATAGAATATAAGTCAGGCGTACACAGGGCGTTATTACGTTACTTATTTTTTTGCTTGTATCTTATCAACCATAGAAATGTGCAGCTTTTCTCGGTAAGGTATCCGGTAGCGAGAACGTGCCCGAGTAAATAAAACGCGCTAGTAATATGGCAATCGTCGGCTCTTTATCCAAGATAAATCAAAATATGCTGAATGGGACTGGTGGAGTTATGACGGCGCCCACCCCTTTTATTTATCATTTTTATTTTCCCTCGTGTTCACTCTACTTCTTTCCATACCTTGTTACGTCCAGGTCTCGTTGCCATGCAGCGCAGTGGGTGCAAGCACAAAATTATGTATCGCACATGTGTGCGCGATGGACGAAATTATCAACTATCCTCCCACCATTTAGGGCAATGTTGTATACTGATTTCCAGCCATTCCACTTTCGTTTCCATTCACGTTTAAATAAAATGATAATAAATTCATAGTTCCCTTTCTGGATGAACGATTTAATCTCCATTTCTAGGTTATGCAACTTACGAATGAACTTTTGTTACCAAGAGGGTATAGTGAGACTGACAGGAGTCACAATAGCGCAGAATCGCTCCGTGAGCGGCCATATTGCTCAAATTCATCTCATTGATGCTGCCATTAGTTAAAGCAGAACGCAATTAGATGTTCTATGGACACAAAATTCATAATCAGAATGAGGAAAATGCAGTTTTTTAAAGAAATATTTAGAAGATGAGTGTGAAAAAAACTAAACGTAGATTATAAATCAATGAGAGACGAATTTAAAAAAGCGAAAAGGATATTTGAAGGGATAGAAAGCGAATTTGGTAGAGCGTGAAATTTTGACTGATGATAGGTTAGGTATGTTTTTACTGACGATAAAAAGTACGCATTTACCGTATTTATCAAATCATTCTACCATCCTCCAAAAATTTTCCTAGATTTTGCAAATTCGTCTTCCATTGAGTAATCCAAGAAAAATTATGTTGGAAGAAAAATTTCAAAAAAGAAGAATGAATGGTGAAAAAAATTGAAGACAAAAATTTAATCAACTGAAAAAATTCAAAAATTTTTTTAAAAACTTCCGGTTATGGTGTTATTCTAAATTGATAAAGAAAAACTATTTTTTGAATAGAAAAAACTTGCAAATAATAATGCGTAAAACTTCAAAATTTTGACAATGCATTTTCCGAATTAAAAGGAAATTCAACAACTTTATAAATTGACCAAAAAGGAAAAGAAGAAAATAAAAAATTTATTGATTTGACATCATTCAATTCATTTGAACATTCTATATTTTCTTTATGAATTATGCAAAATTAAATTAATTATGAAGAGAAATTTTTCAGAATTTCAACCACGCCGGGAACGTTTCTTTTCTGCGGCTTATGTATTAGTTTTCTTGCAAACGTCCCCGGTGTAGTTAAAATTTCGATATTCTGAAAATGTTTTCTTTTTTATAGATTTATTTTTGCATAATTTGATGAGAAAAATCTAAAATTTTCAAATGAATTCAATGATGAAAAATCAATTTTCTATCTTCTTTTTTCCTTTTTGATTAATTTAAAATGTTTTTAAATTTCGTTTTGATTCTGAAGATGCATTGCCTGCATTTTGGAGTTTTACGCGTTCCTATTCCTAATTTTTTTTCCATTTCCAACAAATTTTTTCAAAATTAATTTTAAGGAACACCGCGACCGGGATTTTTCTGAAATTTTAAATTATTTTCCCCTCTTTCCAAGAAACTTCCTCAATAATGTAAAAAAAATCCTTCTGATAAGAATACAACTATTTGGTCAAAAAGTCGTCTTCTTCTGGACGAAATTCAAATTCTTGTTCGAACATCTTATTTATTTGGAAATGTAACCATTTAATTGAAGACTTTTGTATTCTATTATATTATATCTTTTGTGGTAGCAAAATAATTCTTTTTGGTGAAAAATCTTCTTCTTCGTCGAGAATTCAACTATTTGGTAGAATGTTGAACTCTTCCCTTGAGAATTTATTATTTTTTTTCAAGACTTAAGATTTGGTTTCAAACTGAATAAATTAGTTTGAAAAGATTTACTTTTTTGTTGATAATTATATTGATGGGCTCAAAATTAAACTCTTTTCTTGATTATTCGTCTTTTTGGCATGAAAATTCATATACGTCTTGATAAAGTTATTTGGTTGAATGTTGAACTTCTTGGTTGCAAAATAATTTTTTTCTAAAAAGTCATCGTTGTGATATTTTAAATTGAAAATTAATTTTTTGTTGTAAGAAATTAATGTGTTTTGTTGAAAATTTTCCCCTTCGGTTCGAATTCAACTGTTTTTTATTCTGAATTAAAATCCTTTCTGGTTGAAACATTAACTTCAATATATCTTATTGAAAATTCATCTTTTCTGTTGAAAATTGAACAATTTCGAACTCTTCTGTTGAAAATTAATACATTTGAGTTGAAAGTTGATGCTTCCAATTTAAATCCACTACTTGGATCAATTCTCAGCTTATTTGTAGAATATGCATTTCTTTGTGAAAATTAGGTATTGTTGGAAATTATCTTTCTCCTCAATAATTCATATTTTTTGTTGAAAATCCAACTATTACGGTTTAAAATTAACTTCTTGTTGAAAAATCATAATCTCGGTTAGAATTCAACAAGTTGTTTTGAAATTGAACTCCTGTATTAACAATTGAATTCAATCATTTCAAAATTCAACCACGCTATTCATTGTCAAAAACTTATTGTTAAAAGTTGAATATTCAAGAAATTCGGTAGGAAATTCATGTATTTTGTTGGAAATTCGTCTTTTAAATTAGGAATTAATCGATTTTTTTCTATTTATCAGGAAATTTTTCGTGTTCAATGCAGGTAGAAGTTTGAACTAGAATGCCCTCTATAAGTTCAAAATTTGTTGAGAAACAAAAAAAAAATCTAAATCATTTTATATTTAATATTAGTCGGAAATAATATTATTTCTTTTGTATTTTTTACTAATTTTCTTTTGTGGCATTTTCGGAATGATTATAAGTCACATGTACTAGATTGTTGAATAGAATTCTCTAATTTTTGTACAAATAAAATACTGGCAATCCATGAGAAATAGTACTAAAATAGATATCTGTTACAAGCTATCCGCTGAGATGCATATAATCGTTTAAGGCTTCGCTGTCGATAACCGAAGTTAAGCAGTTGCTGACTCGGTTTTGCTCGGATGGGGGCCACGCCGTCGTTCTAGAAGGGTGTATTTATAAGCTTTTTAGCCTTTACCCCCAAACCAATAACATCTGGAAGAAATAATAAACAATCCTCTCTGCAGAGTCGTTTATTCTGAAAAAAAATTTATAATTATTTTTTTTTTTTCGCACATGTTTGGTAAATTGCACGATTGCACTATCGCAGCATCTTTCTTAATGTCCCTTTTTTTCGTGCTTTTATAAACCCTCTTTCCATCATTTATAATATTTCCTTTTTATTCCTCTCGAAGAAAAAAATCATTCATCTTGTTTGAATTTTTCCATTTTAGAGTCGAAATTAAACTTGTTGTAGCACATTAGAAATTTCATATTTATTGGTTAAAAATTCACATTTGAAAATACATTATCTTATAGAAAATTGGTCTTCTTGGTATCAAAATTTCATATTTTGGATGAAACGTCGTCTTTTTGTTTGCGAATAAATCTTTTTCGATAGAAACTCAATCTTAATTGGTTTTAATGCAACCATTTTGGTTAAAAATGAATATTTTCCGTAGAAACATGATCATCTTGGTAGAAAATTAAAATTGTGTAGTTGAAAATTCCTTTTCATTGAAAAATAATGTTTTCCAGTTGGAGATTATTCTTCTTCGTTGAAGATTCGTCCTTTGCGGATTGATTTAATCATTTATGATAAAAAATAAAAATCTTCTTTGATAGAAAAACTATTTCGCACTCCAAGGTTCATTTTTCAGGTTGATGTTCAACAATTCCAATGAAATGTTAGTATTTCTTCAGAAAAAAAAAAAATTTCCTCAGTTGGAAATAAACTTGTCCTATGAATTACTGTTTTTAAGTGAATACTAAATGGATTTATTTTTGGTTAAAAAATTATCTTTTCAGATTGGAATAAAAATTCCTAGTTGAAAACTCATATTTGGATTTAAAAAATCATTTATCTTGGTTAAATTTTTCATTGTTGAGTTTAAATCAAACTTTTTTGTAGCGAATAAGGAATTTTATATTTTTTGGTTGAAAATTCATATTTTCATGTTAAAAATACAACTATCTCAAAGAAAATTGGTCTTTTTGGTTTCAAAATTTCAGATTCTGAATGAAATGTCTTCCTTTCGTGAATTAATCTTTTTCGGTAGAAATTCAATCGTGATTGGTTATAATGCAACCATTTTGGATCATCTTGGTGAAAAATTACAATTTTGTAGCTGGAAATCTCTTCTAATTAAAAAATATTTCGTTTTAGTTGGAGATTAATCGTCATCGTTGAAAATTCCTCCTTTGCGGATTGATTTAATAATTTATGATATAAAATCAAAATCTTCTTTGATAGAAAAATTATTTCGCACTCCAAGATTCATTATTTAAGTTGATATCTCGGTTGATATTCAACAATTCCAGTTGTGGTTGAAAATTTTAATATTTGGTCGAAAAACGTTTTAAACGATAGTAAATCAACACTTTCTATGACTTAATGTTTATACGTGAATATTAAAGTAATTTATTTCTGGTTAAAAAGTGATCTTTTTAAGTTGGAATGAAACTTCCTTGTTGAAAACTCATATTTTCATGGAAAAAAAATAATTTACCTTGCTTGTATTTTTTCATTTTTGAGTGGAAATTAGACTTGTTCTGTAGAATATTAGAAATTTCATATTTTCAAGTTGAAAATATAACTATCTTATAGAAAATTGGTCTTTTTGGTTTTAAAATGTCATATTTTGTATGGAATTTCGTCTTTTTGTTTGCGAATAAATTCTGATACAACCATTTTGGTTAAAAATAAATCTTTTTCTGTAGAAAGATGATCATCTTTGTAGAAAACTAAAATTGTTCCAATGAAAGTTCGTCCTTCGCGGATTGATTTAATCATTTATGATATAAAATAAAAATCTTTTATGACTGAAAAACTATTTCGCACTTGAAGATTTATTTTTTGAGTTGATGGTCAACAATTCCATTTCAATTTTATTTTTTATTGAAAAAAAAAAAAAAAAAAAAAAAAATTCTTTCCGATCAAAACCGAGTCTTCTGAACCTGTTTCTGTTTTATAAAAGGCGTAAACTCGGGCGTAACGACTCTGAAACTGTTTCGTTGCGGTAATACCGGATGGAAACGGATCCCGTCGGTCAACGCTTTGCGCGACGTCTCGCTATAAGAAAGAAGCTTTACGACACCGTTTTGCGGCGCACATGCATCCAGATGCATTTACGATCATGAAAGGAGGTAGCTTTTCGATTTTCCAAAAGCCAAATGGGCAACAAACCCGGAGAACTAAAAATAATACCAGTGTGTAAACAGGGAAGGCAAAAAGGATTCGTGTACTTAAGTTAAGTCATCAACCGAAAATGTTCCACATTGATCAATATGCAAATCTACCACATTTTAGCTTCACTTTTCCACATGCCTTTGTACACGAATGTTCTGGATTCGAAATCAACAATATTTTCTTCTTCCTCATTTGAAAATATCTCCCTTCTTTCCTTATATTTTTCATTTTTCCTCCTTTATTTCTAGCCGTAGCATCTTTTTTCCTTCTTCATTTCTAACCATATTATCTTTCACCTTTTTTTTTTCTCATTATTTTGTTTTTGTTTTGTTTTGAAGTCGGAATAAATCTTCGCACAACCAAAACAATAATAATCATATTATCAAAACAAGACTATTCTAGAACTCTCCTATGGACGCTATGAGTTTGATCGTATGCCATTTGGTTTCAATAATGCTCCTGCAATTTGAATTTGCTATACTTGTTTTGTATTGCGATAGAACTCTCGGACTTCCGAGATAGAACCTTTCAATATGCACTTACTGAGATAGAACCTTATTATTTGGAAGAATCATTTTTAATTCCTTTTCATCTTATTAGTTTACATTACTCCCTTTCCTCTCTATTTTTCTAACTTTAAAAAAAAATTTTGTTGTTGAATCATTTCGGATTGATAACATCATTTAAGGAAATTCAGGCGTTGAGTTTCCTATCAGTCTGTCAAACTAACTGATGCGCACATTACTTTCGACTAAAAGAAAAGAGGGATGAGCAGTAATGGCTTCCTTTGTGTCAATAAAACATTGCTAATGCACCCATATTCCCAACCCTGCCCACCCTCGTCCTCAACGGCACGTGCATGCGTGGGTGGTTTCAGTATCAAACACATACATGCTCATTTTCACATTAGTATTAACATTAGTATGGGTGAAGAACTCACATTCACCAAGAATATTTCGTCTCTATTATTGATGAACTTTTAGTTCTATTCGTCACGATATAAATGGATCTAATGAGGAAACCCTTTTTCCCAGGATATAATACTTTTCTTCCCTATCTCTTTCTCTTCTTCCTTTACTTCTTCCATAAACCTGATAAGAATATTATTATTATTTTCGTTTCAGAACTTTTTCACCGGTTATTATGATAATTAATACTAAATATAATTATTATTCTACCTTTTAACCATCTTAGCAAATGCTTTCACCCTTTCAAAGAATGTTTCTCTTATACAGCACGGTGGGTGCAAGCACAGAATCATACATCGTAATTTTAGCCTTTTATCCTGTCATTTAAGACAATTTTGCACACTCTTTTCTCGCTACCTCTGTCGAACACAATTCCTTTTGTTTTATTCATGTTAATCTTATGACCCATGTTCATCATAACAAGGGTTTTTGTTTCAGTTAACATGATAGAGCTATCCATAAACTACGTTATCATTTCTTGGGAGGTGGTGGGGAGCACAACAAAAACTACGGTTATAACAGAAGGGGTGGGGGGTCTGTAGAAGTAACGTTACCAACTTGGATGACGTTTAGTACGTTTCACTTTGAAATAATGGTCCAGTAAATTTCAAATTCACTCTTATACTTCGGAATTTTTACTCTTTCTCCTTTTATGCTCCCTTCGAGAATTATTCTTGAGATTCTTCTTTTTCCACCCGTTTTTAAGAAACTATTCCTTTCTTTCGTATTTGTACAATTTTTGCTCGGATGATTTTTGTTATAGTTTTGAAAATATGTTTTGAAAATTGAATTATTGTGCTGAAAATACTACTTATTTGTTAGAAACCAAGCTTTTCGTTTGAAAATTCAATTACTTGGTTGAAGGTTAGAATATTTTCAGAAAAATGCATATATTTGGTGGAATATTCTTTCGTTGCGAATTTTACTATTGTTTTGGAAATTTGTTCTATTTTCGATTCAAAGTTCATGATTTAGTTGAAACATTAGGTATTTTATGTTTGATTGGAAATTTAACTTTTTCAGTTGGAAATCCAGCTATTTGGTGTCCAGATGATCCTTTTTTTTCCCAAGTTCTTCATTTTATTGAAACTCCATCTCTTCAGTTAGAGATTCGACTATTTTGATAAAAACTTTTTTTGCTTTGTTCAATAATTGAACAAAGCAAAAACAGTTTCTATCAAAATAGTTAGTTAATTTTACATAGTTAGTAAATAGGTAGTTGAATTTTTAGAAGACAATTATTGTCTTCTAAAAATTTACTCGTTTTGGCTCTAAAATTCAAGAATTCAGTAAGAATTGAATTTTTTCCCCTAAACGATTTATTATTTAATTAAAAGTTCATACTTCCATTCGAAAATTGACATTTTTGGCAGAAAATATATTTCTCCTTGAGAAATCGTATTTCCATGGAAACTCACCATTTTGTTGAAAACTGATCTTTTTTAGTTGAAAATGATCTTTCTCCTTGAATATTTATTATTCATCCATTTCGTGAAGAATGTATCTATTCCATAAGAAGTTTGATTATTTGATAAAAAAAAAGTATCTTGTATAAGTCATCTTTTTTTATCTAAAATTGAACTATTTTAAAAAAAATTTAATTTAAAATTTAAAATTTTGATTCTGGTAATGCAGTTATCTTTTCGACAAAAAATCACGTTTTCCGTTTGAAATGAACTAATTTCGATAAAAATTCATGTGCTTTGTTAAAAATTATTTTTTCTAGTTAGGATTCAACTGCGTTTGGTGAAGATTAGTCTTTTTTGGTCAAGATAAAAACAGGTCGAAAATTAGTTGTTTTTTATAGTTATAGTTATAGTTCATTCTCTTTTTGAAATTTCATGTTTCCTGATTCAAAATGAACTTTCTCGTTCAAAATCGATCTAATTTGGTAGAGATGAACTTTATTTTGTTTAAGAACTGGTCTTTTTTCGCTGAATCAAACTGTTCGAAAATTTTTGTTATTTTTTGTTGAAAAGTGATTTTTGAGCTGAATCAAGTATTACATATCTGTTTGAAAACTCATGTTTCTCAGTTGCAAATTCATTATATTTGCTTGAAAATTTAACTTTGTAGGTCAAAAATTCAGCTATTTGGTTAGAAATGCAACTAAGATATTAGAAGTTCAACTACTTTTTTGCGTATTACGCTACTTTCTTCTTCTTAATTTGAGACTTCAGCTATTCGGTTGAAGAGTACACAATTTTTTTTTAATTGAAAATTCACATATTATTGTTTGGCAAGTCCTCTCCCTTCGTAGACAATGATCTAGTTGGCTCGAAATCATAATTATTTGTTCGAAATTTCTATTATTTTGTTGAAAATTCGTGTTTTTTGGTTAGAAATAAAAAAAAATTAAGCAATTGGTAACGTAGTTTATGGACTTGCACTTGGAATTATTTTCAAGCTGATTTGATGTGATGATTTGGTCCCATAAATCCTCATAGTTTATTTTCTTTCTTTTATGGGGCTTTCGAAAGTTAGCCTTGAAATAAGCTGTCGTCCGTTATTTCTTTGTTGACAGAAAGGTGGCTAGAATTAGTAAGCACTGGTCACTGTTTCTTTCTGTTATTATTATGGATAAGAGATTATAGAAGTCACGTAGACGAAACATGGGTGGTCATTTTGTTCTGGGCAAGAAGCTTTTGTTTATCGCAATCTTATCAGGAAGGAGGCGACGTGTGCGATTTGATTTATATCTTCTTCGAAGACGAATGATCTTTGGTCCCTGTTCAAGAAGAAAAATTAATCATTAAAATTCGCTGAAATAATTATTTGTTTAGCAGTTATTATTTGAAGGAAAATTCAGATTGGTATGGGGCCGTCCGTGAACACCGTCTAAACTAACCTGAATTTTTGACGGAGAAGTTGTATTATTACCGAAAGATTTGAAAATTCGAGAAAATAGTTCAATTCCAAAACTTAAGAAAACGCGACATGGGTTAGTAACCAAGTAATTTTGTTTTCTACCTAGAAAGATTAGTTTCTAATAATTCGAAAGAGAAAATTTTCGTTCAAAAAAAATTAGTATCCTACCAAAAGACCAATTTTTAACAAATACAAGAATTTTGGACGTATTTTATTTTGCGATCAAAAAACATAAGTTTTCAACCAAAAATAGAATACTTATATTTTCACATCTAAAAAGCCCTTCTTGAACAAAGAAATGAACGAATTGTTAATAAGAGGGATAAATCTCTAACCAAAAAGGTAAATTCTCAACTATGACCCAAAAAGACTAATTGTTCAAAAACACTCAAATTTTTTGATAAAATAGTTGAACTTTGTATCGGATTGTTAAATTTTGCACCAAATAAATAAATTTGCTCCAGAAAAGTTAAATTTTCAATCGGAAAACACGTCCTTTAACAGAACAATTGAACTAAAATTGAATAAAAAGTTAAATTTTGAATTAAATAGCTGTATGTTAACCCAAAATTTCCTAATTAGAAATTGTCTTTTTAACAAATTAATAAACGAATTTATGACAAAATAGCTCAATCCTTAATTAAATAAATTGTTGTTCAACAGAAATATCTAATTTTCTACAAAGAAAAAGGAATTTTTAAAAAACATTCGATTTTTATGCCGCACAGGCCGAACAGTTGAATTTTCAACTCGAAAATGAGAATTTCAAACAAAAATGAAACAATTTAGCAAATAAATCAAGAATTTCCGACAATGTAATTCAGTTTTCAGAAATAAAGGTGAATTGAAAAATCAGAAATAGAGGTGAATTGAAAAATAACATGAATTTTAAAACAAATATTGAAATCAATAATCAAGAAAATGATTTTGCAACAAACAGGAATAATTTTCCAACAAATCTGTTGAACTTCTAACAAAGAAGAATTAATTTTTAAGGATTAATTTTATTTTTCATTCAAAAAGGTCAATGTTAAAGCAAAGAAGACGATTTTCGAACAAAATACGTTGATTCTCAACTAAATTGTTCAATTTCAAAGCCAAAAATTTTTTTTTATGAAACAGTTTAGCTTTGAACCTAAAAATATGGGGTTTTGATTGAAATTATCAACTTTGAACCGAATAGTTTATTTTCCGCCAAAATGATGAAATTCAAAGACAAAAAGACGGAAATTTTACAACCAATCGGCTGACCTGACAATGTCAAAATATTTTCTACCAAACTGTTGAAGTTTTAAGACAAAAAAAACAATATTTCACAACAAAGTTCAATTTTCAACATGAAAATGTTTTTTCGATTATTCGAGATGAATTTTCAACCAAAAATTGAATAATTCAATTTTAGGTAAATAAAAAGGTTACGACAAGAAAAAAAATAGTTTTTAACCAAAGAGATGACTCTAAACAAGAAAAGTATTATTTTTTGTGAAGTAGGCCAACTAAGTAATTAGGTAAATGGGTTTTTCAACAGGAAGAAATTAATGATACCGAATCGAAAATTTTTTAATTAGAAATTATAGATTTTCAACTTTGAGCATCAATTTTAGATCAGAAATGGAAGTCACATTTTGAACAAAAAAAGTTATTTCTCAAAAAATTATTTCAATAAATGAAAAAGAAATGAGAAAAGAATGTTGATTTTGGAACCATGTAGTTTGAATTTCAAATATGTAGTTGGAGAATAATTCAGGAGAATAATTGCATTCTCAAAAATATAATTAAATTTTCCCCCCAAAAAAATAAAACAGTTGAATTGTAACTAGAATTTGATCTTTGCCCCCCCCCCCCCCCCCTTCCACACCCTTCCAAATTATTACCTTAGTTTATGGGTAGCTCTTAAGACGCCTGACTAATCAATAAGATGATCTGACAACACCAAAAACGATTTTCCTCGTAAACTTTCGAATTTAGTTCCGTACTTTTTCCTATACAGTTCCTGAGAGTTCAAAATACTTCTTCTGCTAACATATGAAAATCTAGTGGATTGGGTTCGCATTCGAGAGCTCGGAACAAGTTATGGTCTTTTTGAAAACTTTTTTCCTAAATGAAGAAATAATATTTATTTAAAATAATTTTTCAAAACATATGATACTTTTAAAGTTTAGTGACTGCAGTCACACGTGTATCATTTATTAGGTCACATACCCACTTCATGAGTCTAACCACAGATCGCTGGTTTCTGAAGGTAGGTGACACCCATACATATGAAGACATGCAACCAGTTCGATGCTGACAATTAAAAATCCGCCTACGTTCTAGACATGTCGAGTGATTAAGAGTCATTTCTATCCGGATTGAGATGACAATTCTAATTCTGAATACACTGGAAACTTAAAATACGCTTCATTGATATAAGGTGCAGCAGACTGAAGCAGTGCCAAACCAAAAAGGTGCGCCCTGAGTCTATCGGTCAATTTCTTCATTGTGAGTCAGTGAGTGTCGCGTGTGTTTTGGTTTTACGTTGCACTAATTTCAGAGGAAAACCAGCAGCCACGTTTTTTCTCTGAAAGAGAAATGTAAAATACACTTATATATTTGCAGAGTTTTCAGTTCGAAGTTCTGAATTTTCTACTTTGTACAACGATTGTTCAAATTCAGTCCGCCTCGATTCAACTCAAAAATGGATTAATTATATGAATTGATTATAATTAACTTTTTTCATTGAATTATCATCACTTACTCATGTTGGTTGTTTATTAGGACTATTATAATTAGTAGGTTGAATATTTTGAGAGATATGTGAGATAAAAAATAAAAAGAATTAAAATTGGAATAAGATTGGAGTGTCCTTTGGTTGGAGTTTGCCGGCGCCATCGAGCTTTCAAGGAGAGTACAACAAATGAAGAAGAACAGGGGTGGAAGCTCGGAGAGATAGTACCACCCTTCACGTCTCCAAGCCCTCATGCCCTTCCTGGAGAGTCAATATTGGCGCAGCCATTCCTCCCCTTTTAGTTTGGTCTCGTCTCGTCCGACCCCATTGCAACCCTTACTTTGGCTGCGGGAGCAAAGCGTCTACCACCCGGCAACGCCGCTTGCACCCCATCGTAACGCCCTCTCACAACCGCGCCCGCGCGAGAACCTCTTTCCACTCCACAATTCCTCTTCCAACTAAAACCCCCTAAACCCCATCCCCTGATCTGCCGCATTTGGAAAGGGAAGTGGAATCCAAATAGGATGTCTGAGTCTATACAATATATTGTTCTCAAATGAAATCACATGGGAGCGTTCTATCTTCTGTGTTGAAGAAGGAAGAGCAGTTTCCAAGTTTATGTAGAAACGTTTTTGGAAACTTAAGTAGATATTTTTGTTAAAATTTATTTCGAAATGGTGGAGATTTACGTAGGATCTAAAGTCACGTATGAATACACTCAGAACCTTACGCGAAAATATGTTACATTTACGTAGAAATGATAGTGACAATCCGTGTAGAAACCAAATTTACGTAGAAACGCTCTCAGGAATCAATGTGGGAATATCCGTAAAAATTTACCTGAAAAAGAACACTCCCAAGTAATCAACTCAGAAATATCCGTGGTAATTTAAAATCCACAATACTTTTAAAAATTCACCTAGAAATAACCGTAGAAACCCACGTTAAATTGATAGTTGAGGAAATATACGGAGAATTTTATATAGAAATCTACGAATACACGTCAAAATTTACGTTAAAGCACCCTTAGAAATCAACGTGGGCATAGCCGTAAAAATTTACCTGGAAATATACTCTAAGAAATCAACGTTGAATTATTCGTGGAAATTTACCTAGAAATACACTCTGAGAAATGAACGTAGAAATATTCGTGGAAATTTACCTAGAAATACACTAAGGAATGAACGTCGAAATATCCGTGGAAATGAACCTAGAAATACACTCCAAGAAATCAACGTAGAAATATTTGTGGAAATGTACCTAGAAATA
>WSXT02224109.1:0-16711 GCA_011762715.2 Neuroterus valhalla | reverse complement strand
TAGGATCCTATGTGGGTTCCGACGTCGGTTACGACATTAGAAACTATTAGGATCCGTGGTAGGATCCGACTTCAGATTTTTCAGTAGGGCTATAAAGACTTCTGAGAATTCTTAGCGTAGATCGTAGGGACGACCAGTGACTACGTTCAAGAGATACTCCTATTAAAATTCTTCCAATTTGAAATTGTCAGTAATGTAAATTTCGAAAGAAGAAAGAGTTTTTATAGCACTGTGTGACTTATAATCGCACTTAAGTGACGCCTATCCGTGACTTAGACAGGTTATTACGGCACCGTGTTTATGACCCTCGCTACCGCTCGGGCCATAACTTCACGGTGCTGTACCAACCTATTTAAAGTCACGGATAGACGAATCGTGAGTGCGAATTTAAGTTAGTCAGTGCTATAAAATGTTGTATGATACTTGAGACTTAAGTGGCCTATTTTGGTACGGCGTGATTATCACCCACGCGCCACGCTCCGCTCGGGCGCTGACTACACGCCGTGCCAAAATGGGCCACTTAGGTCACACGTATCGTAATGTACTATTCGAATATTTGACCTCTGGAGCACGACACTTTATTTGATAGGACATATATAACAAAAATTTTCTCAGTCGTATGAATTTCAAAAGAAGAAAAAATTTTAAAAAAATTTAACCTCTGAAAAACGACACTTTATTTAATAGAACGTATATAAAAAATAATTCTCAGTTATATGAATTTTGAAAGAAGGAAAAGTTTTTCGAAAATTCAACCTCTGGGAAACGACACTTCATTCAAAAGTACATATATAAAAACAAGAATTCTCAGTTATATGAATTTCGAAAGAGGAAAAAGTTTTTCGAAAATTTAACCTCTTTGAAACGCCACTCCATTTAATAAAACGTATATAAAAAAATAATTCTCAGTAATATGCATTTCGAAAAAAGAAAAGTTTTTCGAAACTTTAACCTCTGAAAAACGACGCTTTATTTAATAGAACGTATATAAAAAATAATTCTCAGTTATATGAATTTCGAAAGAAGAAAAAGATTTTCGAAATTCAATTATGTAGAACGACACTTTATTCAATAGTACATATATAAATACAATAATTCTCAGTAAGATGAATTTCGAAAGAAGGAAAAGTTTTTGGAAAATTTAACCTCTGTAAAACGCCACTTTATTTAATAGAACGTTTATAAAACAATAATTCTCAGTAATATGAATTTCGAAAAAAGAAAAAGTTTTTTGAAAATTCAACCTCTGAAAAACGACACTTTATTTAATAGAACGTATATAAAAAAATAATTCTCAGTTATATGAATAAGAAAAAGTTTTTCGAAAATTTAACCTCTGTAGAGCGACACTTCATTTATTAGAACATATTTCAAAAAAATATTTCTCAGTAGTATGAATTTTGAAAGAAGAAAAAGTTTTTCAAAAATTTACTCTCTGTGAAAAATGACACTTTATTGATGATCAATTCAAGTTATCAAAATGAAATAAGCAAGTTAAATGATGAAATTTAGGAAAACCGTGATTCGATAGTAATATCTAATATTCTGCGAATATTGCATACGAAATGAGAATACTCAAAATATTCTTCAAAGGGCAAATGTATACAGATATCGATTGCAATATTTATCAGAAGTAGGCAATTTGCGACTAACCTCTCAATATGTTATTTTTCAAGTTGCGTTCACTGTATGTAAATGATTTCTGCAGTCTATACAGCAGCTAATCACTACACAATACATCATTTAACAAATAAAAAATGATCCAATTGCATCAAAACACAAATGTCGATGCAAATTCTGCTGGTGATGTGCGATGTAAACAGAAAAGAAATCTATTGCGCATGATCATAGTAGACGCATTGGTCCGAGTTCAATCGTGATCATGTATCTGAAGTCCACCGACTAGCCACGAAGTGCAAGAGAATCATTAGAGACTTACCAAAGACTAACAAAAACTAACCGAGAGTTTCACTGACTACTAGAGGGACGACCTAAGGATTTGCGATAAGTTAATCGACGTTAGTCATGAGAATTCTTTAGTGAATAGCCCCTCGAGACTTACCTAGTTGTTATTTTAAAATGTTTGAGATGCATAAAAAACTTCAAAAGGGTTAGAGAATGATCTCTAATTATAAAAAATTACTACAGGCGATAGAAACATAAGTGTAATCCTCCTCATAACATCAACTTATATTTCGGCCTAGGCTGAAGCATAGGTTCAACAAAAACAGCTGTTTAAGTAACAAAACCAAAAATTCTAATAGAAATAAACTGTCTCCTTGTTCATTGAATTTACAATAGCAGTCAGGATCTACCCTTACTCCGCGATATTCCAAGGAGATAAATCTATTCAAATAAAAAAATTGTTTTTGAGAACGATTTAGAATGTAGAGGTACGACAAAAACTATGAGTTTCAGATTCTTTCAAGCAATATTCTGTACTCATTTTTGTTTTTTCGGAATAAACAATAAATAATAGGACATTGAGAATAAGCAAGAAATACCTCATTTTTTCTCAAATTTCTTTACTTCGCCACCACATCGTTATCCTTGAAGGTACAATTTTCATATTTTAGGTACAGTCTCTGCGTAAAAATTCAAGTTTGCTGGCAACACTGCGAGCAAACAAATCAACCCTGCTGGGACTGTCGACTTGACAGGCAGGTTACTCCCTTGCTGTTTGCTGCTACTGTGTGATTGATCGTGACTTGTTAAATCATTTCAGTCTAGTTGAATGGCTCCTCTGCCCAAGGTTCCGAAGTTACACGTTACTCCAGTTTTTCACATATTATATTCCACGTAATTTATATTAAATTTATATTGCTCACGTGTACGGGAAAAACCCTAACTCCCTTTGAATTCAGATGTTTCTACGTAAATTACCTTTGCATATAACGTAGAGAACTCATTTAGTTTATCCGACGCGTTTAACATTCGAAACAGTGCCGCTGCCCCGTTGCACAATTCTCCACTGACTATAAGTGAGCTGGATCTTCAAAAGTTTGTTCAGATTAGTAGTAAGATTCCTGAATGTTTTGACAGGGTCCATTTGCTCTAGAAGTGCCTAGTGTAAAAAAAATAAAATGAGAAAATAAGCTATGTTTTGTCATTTATTCTGAGGTCCATAGAAATCTCTAGTTGAGGGTGATCTAGAATGATTCAGTTGGGAAGAGGGTCTGGAGAAGTTCCGCCCAAACTATCTAGAGAACAAATTGCGTTATTTTTCTTCTGAATTTATGGAGGCAACTCGCCCGTTTGACACGAAGTCTCTGCTAAATGACAGGAATATTAGATTCTGTATTCGATCACGTATTTGTTGACTTTTATCAATTCTACTGTTATTAATTTTTTGTAAACATATAAAATGCCTCGTTGCAATGTGTTTAATAACTCTCCTTTTCAAATATATTGAAACGGAATGAAGCGAAGCTTTATTCTTTCTGTTACCGGGGTAGAGGGCCAGCGAAATTCACAAAATATTAAAGCCTTCTGAGAACCATAATACAATGCAGACATCTTAAGTGTAACCACTTGTCATATGTAACCTAGTTATCCGAATTCGAATTTAAAAAAATATTATATTTTCGTTGAAATTTTTCCAGGAAAATTGATGTCGTGGAGCATTGTAGTTTACGCGTCGCTTGAAAGCACGACTTCGAAATTATCTCGAATTAATTGGCGGTGGCTTAACGGAGTTTCACGGACCAATTCTGGTGTTAAGACGAAAACATCGCCGCTTCGCATGTTAATCCCTACCCGTTTTCTATTAAAATCATATATTCCACGAAGATATCTATTATTTTCCAATATTGCAACGACGTCATCAGTTGATATTGTGATCACTTTCCGTTCTTCGGTTGGCATACCCGTAAATTTACCACGTCCTGCTTGCAATTGAATTGGTTTATTATCAGGGAAAGTGTATCTGCGAATTTCAAATCGCCTGTTCTGGTTGATGTTAGGAATGAGCCGAATGAGTCCAAGTTTATTGAGATCATATCCAAATATAAGTAGAGAACGATGCCTGACATAAGGAGTCTGGGTCATTGTACGACGAGAAGACCCGGCAAAATGAGAAGACCCGGCTGAAGAACGATGTCTTTCAGAAGGATAAGAAGTTTCTAAACGAGGAACAACAGGGATAGGTTCGCCATTCGGTAAACACTCGAACTGCAAACTCAATTCTGCAAGAAAAAACAGAGGAAAAAATTTTCTTAAGTATACATTCTTCAAATTTCAAAATTGTATGCTAGTATAACATGGAATTCTTGTGGCATAAGTTTAACCTTTGGCGCGCTCTCCTCCAAAATTAGTATATCATTGCTCATACGTTTTGTTTTTTTTCTAATGAACATATTGAAAAATTTGAATCATTTGGTTATATTATCTGATAGAACATTGTGCTACACACGGGATGAGGCACCGTTTTTCAGAAGATGATTATTTCAAAAAACGACCATCATATTTTTTCTGAAGAAAAATATATTACCAAAGATTTTGACGACATTCTATCAGAGAGGTTGGTTATGGCAGGTTATGGACGTAAGCAAACACATCTCTTCCTTTGTGTTTATAGGCGTAGAAGACAGGAAGTGATACGTTTAGTTTCTTCCAAGACTAACCTTCTTGACAGTGCTTTCGCTCGATGCCGTATCGATTCATGCTATATCGCGAAAGAACCAACCAAGGAGCTTAGATGGACGTGGAAGTTATGATTCTGCTTTTGTCTTTCTGTCTCTCTTACAGCCTTGTCTTGACGGATTACCACCTCTCTTTTTACTTATACACTAGGTGAGATAGGTTGGATATTATACATCGCTGTGGAGTCAGCGATTTGATAATCACCAACTTATATCCTCCCGTGAACGAGCAGATAAGGCGCACATTACGGCATGGGTAAAGTTGGAAATAATCTAAATGATTGCATAAACGAATTCGATAGCAGGGTGAAAGCCGGACCTCTTGCGTGCGGAAAACCCTTTCACCTTATTTCTAATAACATTAAAAAAATTTTAATTGTTGGAAAATTGGAAGAGGGAATATATGAAACATGAAGTTTATTATCCAAACAATATTGGTATCATATCCATCCTTCCTATTGATGTTATTGGGATATTCTAAAATTTTGATTGCTCTTCTATTTTTTTTAATATTGTACGGTTTTGCGATGGCGGCCGTTTTGTCAAAGAGAATGCTATTTCTTGTTCCGATATGATGCTCAGCTTGTACTGTTTGCGAAATTTTTTTGACCTCCAACATGGACTTCATCACAAGAGTAGGGGGAAAGAGATTTCAGAAGAGGAAAAGATGGAACAGGGAGAATCGAAAGTTTCATGCTGACTCATTGCGCATTTGAAGCCATCCTCCTGTTTCTTGTAAAAACTTGTCTAATTTTTAGGAGATCGAGACTTTTGGAGAAAGATTAGGTACGCTTGACATCGCTTCGCGATATATGCACAAGAAGTCCTATGCAGTAGATTGTACATAGCACGATAGGGAAGAAGGCGCGGACTTCTCAATCTTCAATTTCCTAATAATCAAATACTTCTAGGTACAACTCACATCGTCGCAAACGGATGAAATCCCCTTCGTGCAATGGACAGAAATCAAAAAATGATAAGCGAAACTAATGTTTGCTTTGTTGGAATCATCTAGACCTAATTCAGGCACGAAGAGTTTCAGTTTTGCGCGTCAGGATGGTGTTATCTCCAACTAAGCATTCTCTGTCTGCATTATGCGTTCAGAAGTTTCTAGCGACAAGTTTAGAGCGTGGCAGAAACATTTTGTTCCTCTAGGGCATATACTACCCAAATGCCTTATTTACGCAGGAACGGCGTAAATATACATAAATAATGCACTCCTAAAAGTTCCTAATTACGAAGTTCGTTATCGACAATAGTTTCTACTGAACACACGAGTCCTGACATCTCACACCTTTACAAAGAGAAACGAACAATGTTTGTGATCGAATTTTTTGCTCTGTCTGAAATTAACATTATAGTTGGAGAGAGTGAGAAGAAGAAGTGTCGAGACCTTATGGGAAGCTGCGGAGGCTTCTCCAAAATATTCAGTTAATGTAATTGTATCGCAGGGTCGCTCTGATGCCTGAACACACTAGGATTGAACCAGCTTCTCAGTGTTTTTGAGCAACTATTTACGTCATTTGCTGGTTTAAAATTGAACCCTTTAACGCTCAAATGGCCAAAATTTCAACGAAAACTTCAGGTTCGTGCATTTCAATTATAACCCGTGTGGAAATAATATTGAAATACATATTATTATTTTAAAAAATTTATGAAATGAAATATTTCGGATAATTTCTGAGAACTTTGCAGTAGATTAGATAACTGCTCAAATTCTCATACCTTGATTTCCTAAGAATATTGTATCTACATTTTATATGAGGCACAATGTCTAAGAGGAAATATAATTATAGACGTGAGAATTCAGAAAGACCCAGTCAATGGAGCCCAGTTGCACAAGGGTCTAATGCAGAGTTGTCCAACCTGAGAGAAACTGAGCCACATGTAGATCCGGCCATGATTGGCAGTGGCTCTTGCCTTTCGGTTCGACATATGTTTGTCAGAGTGAATTTTCTAGTTTCGCGCGCCGTAAAAAGAATCACTGTTTCCTTGCTAGAAACTTCGGACAAGTTTCGGAGACGAATTGCGATTTCCGAAATTTGTCCGAATTGTGCCCGGTCATGTCCGTTTTTTGGAGGGTCTTCCGGATGTGAATATTCCAGATTGTGTCCGGTCGACTCCATTATTTGTACGGTTTTCTGGATATGATTAACAAGGTTTGTGTCCGGTCAAGTCCGTGGCTCTTACGGTCTGGAAACTTAATCGGATCACTTCACGTTTTCACTTTACCGAAATACAACTCAAAGCTACGGATTAATTTCGGATAGAAGCGGACTATTACCGGAGTAAATGTTTTGATTGGACGGATTTCAGATTCAATCAGGCAACTTTCCGTTTTCACTTTAACTTTACTGAATTACAACTTGAAGCCGCGGATTCATTTCGGATAGAACCAGACTATTTCCGGAGTCGATGTTTTTGAACGTACCGATCTTGGATTTATTCGGATCACCTTCCGTTTTTTATTCTAACGAAAATAATTTCAGGTTCTGAATTCCGGACTGATTTCAGGCAGAGCCAGCCTATTTCTGGAGTCGATGTTTTTGGATGGACAGATTTCGGATTTAACCGGACCACTTTCCGTCTTCACTTCAACAAGAATAATTTCAGGTTCGGAATTCCGGACTAATTTCGGATAGAGCCGGACTATTTCCGGAGTCACTGTTTCTGAACCGACATATTCCGGATTCAATCGGACCACTTTCCGTTTTCACTTTAGCACAAATAATCTCAGGTTCTGAATTCCGGACTACTTTTGCATAAAGCCGGGCTATTTCCGGAGTCGATGCTCTTGACCGGACAGATTTTGGATATAACCAGACCACTTTTCGTTTCCACTTTAACAAGAAGCGTTTCAGGTTCTAAATTCCAGACTACTTTCGGATGAAGCCGGACATTTTCTGGAGTCTGCGTTTTCGAACGTACAGATTTCGGACTTTATCGGATCACACCCCGTTTTCACTTCAACAAAAATAATTTCAGGTTCTGGATTCCGGACTCATTTGATATGTAGTCGGGTTGTTTCCGGAGTCTATGTTTTGGAACGTACAGATTTCGGACCTAATCAGATCACTTCCCGTTTTCACTTTAACAAAAATAATTTCAGGTTCTAAACTCCGGACTCCTTTCGGATGGAAGCGGACTCTTTGCGGAGTCAAACTTTATTGTCCAAACAGACTTTGGACTCAGCCAGACAAATTCCTGACTCTTTTCGTACAGTTTCCGAATTAGATTGGACAGATTTCGGAAAAAATTCCAGAATCGGATCGATTTCGGATGAGTTCGGATCAAGTTCGGAATCCGAAATTTTTAGCAGGGTATCCTCTTAGCACAGCAAAATTTGGAATAGGATTGCGTTGTCAAATTTTCCAAGACAAGTCGGATTTAAGTAAACTGACAGAAAATAACGCATGTGGACAATCGCATTAAGTATTAAATAAAATAAAATATGTTCATATTTGATAGAACAATCGAAAATAGCCTTATAATTATTCCTTTTAAAAATTGGCTCTCGATTGAGTTCGGAGCCACAGCTCTGGCTCCGACTAAAAAAAGGTTGGACACCTCTGGTCTATTGAGTATGACGAACGTGAAGAGTTCATCAATGCCAATGTTATACCAAATGCTGATGATTCTAGTGTACCTAATACAGATATTTCAATAAATGAACATTCCGAAGATTCTTCAGAACCTCAGGGCTTCAGGGCTCTCTGCAGTGCCAATGGCTACATTTCTGATTTTGAAATTTACTGTAGGGAAAATTCTGATACGGATGGGGTATTACGAAAATATGCTTTAGGTAGTCGTGTAGTTGTCAATATGCTGCAAGTAGTTTTCAGTACCGTGTCTTTTCGTAACAGAGATAGATTGCACATTTACTTTGATAATTTATTTACAAGCCCAGATTTACTTATCCATTTGAAAAAATATGGGTTGTGTGCTACAGGTACAGTTAGAGGAAATAGAGTCTCTATCAAAGATAGTATGCAAAAGAAAGATGATCGAGGAAAATATGACGTAAAACATGATCAGAATAGTGGTTTGAATTTCTTGACCGTAATGGACTCAAAACCAGTCTCTATTCTGTCAACTGCAGCTGGAACAACACCATTAGGCCCTGTTCTACGTCGCCAAAAAGGTCAAAAAGACAAGAGAGAACTTGACTTTCCGAGAGATTCTTTGATTAATATCAAATGCATGGGTGGAGTTGACCTACATGATCAACTTTGCAATAAAGTAGAACCAATAGTACGATATAAAAAATGGACATGGACAATATTTATCCGAATTAGCCAGACTTCTATAACTAATGCTGTTACTGTATATAACACTGCTAAGCAGAGTAAGGGGGTGAAAATGAGTACAAAAGAGTTTGCTATGAGAGTAGGTCAAAATTACTAGAGCAGGTCCTGCAGGAAATCTGGATCATCTCTCCATGAAACCAAACAACTTGAAGTCCGCAAACTGTGCGGCTATCAGGGTTGTAAAATTCGTACACGAAAGTTTTGCACTAAATGTTCTATGTATTATTGTTGTGCATGTTCCAAGACGGCTCATTCTCAAATGGAATGAAGATAGGAAACTAAAAGTTAGAAATCCTATAAAAATACAAAAAAAAACCCAAAAAAATTACAAAAAGATAAAACAAAGAAAAATATACAAAAAAAGTAGAAAAAAAAATAAAATAGAAAAAATATGATCCTCAAAACCGTTTACCTCCTCGTGATGAGAGTCGGGCAACTCTGGTGATTACGTATAAATCAGAGGCAAAAAACGTGGACCGCGTAGTTGCAAAGTTTAGAGGCAAATTTTCGATTTGCGGTACCTTGATAATTTTTATCTCGGAAACGGCGGCTCTGACCGAGAAAATGAATAGAACATTTTATATCCCAAATTTTACATAGAATATGATAGTATTTTTTATTTCCCCTTAATTGCTATTTTTGAGTTTGCGGTCCGCCATCTTGGATCCACCATTTTGAATTTTGATAAGATAATAATGAATTTAGATCTAATGGTCCTGAGAGTTCATAAATCTATCGAACAAAGAGGATCGAAGACTATACCGTGGCTATAAATCTGTGTAAACACGTTATTTTAGCTGACTCATGACGGCCGACATCTTAAAATCAATTTCCCGAGCTAATTTTGCTAATATGCATTCAAATTATTGTCACAAAACTCAGAAAAGTAATTTTTCCCGATAAAACTTTTATTATACTTCAAAAGTGCATATTACTGTGATTTCGCAATAATTTCAGGCTTTTGGGCGCCATTATGGATTGGTTAACAATAAAAACCAAAGTATATCAAAGTATATTTTTGAATTACAACTCTCGAGTCCCGCACCCTAATGGGTTAGAATGTTCTTGAGTGCCGAGAACATAGTTTGAAAATTCCTTAAAGAAAAAATTGGAAATTTGCATTCCTTTGTTTATTGTTAAAAATAAATAATTTGTGCTCGTTTATTGCTGAATTTGACGATGCCATTCGAGAGATGAGATTTTTTAAATAAGAATATGTATCCTAATATTTTTTCCACACGGGTTGTAATTGAAAGGCACGAGCCTGAAGTTGACGTTGAAATTTTGGCCATTTTAGCGTTAAAGGGTTAAGACAAACCTCTCAGTCATTCAAGTAGCCCGCCATTGATCAAAACACTGATTAAAAAGCTTACTGTGATTTTCTCGAAAGTTCTTTTAAAGCATGATATTGGATAACAGACAGCACATAAAACAGCGACGTTTGGTATGATCCTGGATGCGAGACAAGCCTGATTGACCCAGTTGGATTTGCTATTTTCTGTTAGTGATTCTCGTCGTCAACTTTTGGATCAGAGAACGGAAAGCCCTTTTTATTGAGTTTTTGAATAATATCCGCCGTCTTGAATTTTATGATGGTTGGAGTCAAATTCAAAAGCAGGAACCCCAAAAAATCCGTTATAAGAAGTTTCAGACGAAAGCGTGAAATGCAAAATCGAATTTCAGTGACTTCTTCTGTTTCTTCGCTCACTGTGCATACCTTCCTCCATCTTCTAAAACGTTCTATTACTTTTAATAGCTTCCTCAAAAATAATATAACTCATTGTAAATTTTTTTCACATAGATTGTCTAAAAGAATGAAGGTTCTACGGAACTTGTTACAGTTCATCAAGCCTTACTGGTAAAATTTTTGGACCAGATTTCTTGATAAGATAATTCACTATAGAATTTGTCTTTACCTGAAGAAAACTCAGATAAGGTTTGAAAGAGAATAGCATTGGAGCTGGAATGCTGGTCGAATCACAATAATACTGATTTGCGTATGAATTGAAGAAATATGCGAAAAAAAAAAAAATATATATATATTATAATAATTATTATATTTACTGATAGTGTTGAGTACACCCGTTAAAGATAGAATAAGAATCTGGAGAATCCACATTATCACTTATTAGAGAGAACAAGCTATTATGTTCAGAAAAAATGTTATTAACAATGAATATTCGAAAGCTTCTTTAGATCATATGATACATCCATCTTGCAGTCACAATTTCAGATATTATAAGCGTCGAGCGTGACCTTCCGAGATATTTACATTCCATTATAAGTATGGGAATTTTGTTTAATCAAGCATTCTAATCTGGGTCACTCGTGATTCAAAATCAGGGACGGGAATTTCCGCTGAGATTATATTTTCGTTTATCCCGATTGTAACCAGATCCATCCATTCCGAAAATCAAGGCATTGGCCATAGAAATCGATAAGTCGACTCTAAATCCAATGATTTTACCCCCGACATCTCTACAAGCCTGTTGTTTCTCTACAAATGTCAATTTAAATGATGATTTCAGTGGCAGGACCATTTGAGCTAATAAATGAGACCTGAAGTATTCCTTCAACCCCTTGAAATGGGCAAGGCATTCTATTTACTTATAAGATGTTCATTTCCACATCCACATCCTATTTGACATTTCTGATGTCGTCTTCGAAATCAGCAACCTCAAAAACCTCTCTATACTAAGTTTTAGCCAAATTCGAGGTCGAATCGGTTCAAAATCGAATTCTGGCAAATTTCGGCGTTTCCAGACAATCTGTGCCTACTTTTCCCATTTTTTATTTGCCAGAAGAACCAAAAACATAAACTATTTATTGAGCCCCGAAGTGTTACGTAAATCTCCAGCTATTCTCGGGAATGAAATACTCAGCGTAAATTTTATTAGCTTTTTTGCTGTATAAAAGTATCAACGTTCCATGCCGAAGATTCTAGGATGAGAGAAAGGAATGATTACCGTATCAACCTTGCTTACAGTTTTGAACTGAGAAGTATTGAATAAGATTTTCAAAATGTTATGACAATATTATTGCACAAATCGGTTTTTTTTCTTATGCCGGATTTTGATACACGTCCTCCTAATGCACAGAGTTGGTAGTGTTCTACCTGGAAATGTGTACAAATATGAGTGTATGCCATATGTGCAACGATATATTTCAAGTTTTTCAAATAAGAGTGCACTATATTTTTACAAACAGAAATAGCAAAATAGAGTTTTCCTTCTTGCCAACGACGCAGAAATGTATATCAAAATTGAAATCAGCGATTTCAGTACCATATAGTTTTACTTCTTTTTGTTCTGAATTTCATTTGGAGCTTGCATTTCATGACCGTCCGACTCTGCGTACCGCGCGGTCCGACACGAACAGAAAGACATCTACAAAAAGGACAATCACAACACCAGTCCGAATCGGAATTTTTCATTGAAACTTGGGGAAAATATTCTTCGATAGTTTTACTTACAATCTATAAAATGAAAAAGAATTCGATTTTTTGAATCGTCTAAACCTATTTCCCCCCTCAAGCTCGTAGTATCATGGTAAGCTGCTGCCCAAGGCGGACAGGCGAGGCTCGAGCGTCCTCCGGGGCCGCTCGGCTTCTTCCGACCGTCGAGGACCCCTTTCAACATCGAACTCACCACATGAACGCATCCGAAGGTGGTAAGAGAGGGGATTGACGAGTGACAGTTATTTCCACCGTTGCTTACGCGTTCGTCACCTCTGCTATAGACATTTTGTGTTCCATTTTTCGTGACGAGGTACTCCCGTTTTTCCCAGTTAGGTCGCCTTGCTCAGAGTATATGTTGACGCCTCCTACTCATACTGTCCCTTCTCAGAACAGCATAAACATATGCACGTATCTTATAACGCTACATTCACAGTCACGTATAGTGGCGCATCAAAAACAGAGTGTCATATTTCTGATACGCGAGATCGGAGACGGGTATGTCGTTACCTCATAATCATAGTCACGTATCTCGCAACTGCGCGTTTATTTACTATAGTAATTTAGTATAGTAAATGAACGCGCAGTTGCGAGATACGTGAGTATGATTCTGAATGATTCTGAGGTAATGACATACGCATCTCTGATCTTGCGTATCAGAAATATGAAACTCTGTTTTTAATGCGACAATATTCGTGACTGTGAATCTAGCGTTAGGAGATACGTGCATATGTTTATGCTGTTCCAAGAAGGGACAGTATGATTAGGAGGCGTCGATGTTGTAAAGTTGAACTTCAACCAGATTTACCTTCACGCGGGTGCACAGTGGAAACCTGATTGTAAACTTTTTTGCAGGTAGAATCTGAACGGTGTTCCCTGAACCCTGCCCCAGGGTTCGATGAACCCGCTATATCGGCCCTATCCGACTCCCCGAACTTTTGTACAGCCACTGTTGTCGCTTACGAGTCCCACATTACGAGTGAACTCACCCGCTGACCTCCAGATAGCGCCTCATTCGTCCTGTTCCAGAAAACCATTGAATCTCATCTGCGAAACTTTCAAAATAATAAAATAGCGGTTTTAAATTGATTATTATGGCTTCTCGTGAAAAGAGCGAGATGGAGCGTGATTTTGTTAATCTTTTGATACGTTAAATATGGGTCGTTACAAGGGCGGGTAGTGTACCCTTTTGTAATTCGGAATTCAAATCCTGCAAAGAAAAGAGGAATCTTATTTTAGTTCCTTCAGATTCAGAACGTCCTCTCGAATGGAAAAAAGTAATTCCTCGGCAGGGTTAAACATTACAAGGTGGTCAAGTTGTTTGTGAGCTACATTTTATACCCGAACAAATTCTCAGGATACGCGAAGTGAACGATCCCGTAGGCAAGAGTATGGCGTCTGTATGTATGTGTTTCAGAAGTTTCATACCTACTTCACATATTATTAAAGAATTATTTAGATAGAAGCCAAATTGGGAATTTATGGAGAAAAATTAAGCGTTTCAAATGTTCAACAAAAAAGAAACATCACGTGCAATTATTGGTTAAAAGAATGTGAAGAAACGTTGCGACAAGTTTATATCCAAGTTTTGAAAGAGTATAACAATTTTGAAAAAGTTCTGCTTTTAATTCTACAAAAAACTTGTATTTTACAAGTTCGAAAAGACGTTCAGTTTCCGGTACAGGCACATTTAGAGGATACGCGTCCCGTTTGCATTAAAGTATTGTCTACATTAAAATCGAGAAGTTCAAATAAATAAGTTTGAGCACCCCAGCTCACTTAGAGTGAGCTAGAAGTGACACGTCGGAAACATCCTCAGTCATGTCTGCCGTTACGTGAACACGCGCTTTCTTTGGCTTTGGATTACTTTAGCTGTATCTGGGTTTTCATGCGATCTAGTCAACTGGAGTGCATGCCGGTGACATGTAGAATATAACCTTTATTACTTGTGATAGTGATTTATATCGCTGTTTCTCTACAAAGAGCGAATGTCCTCTTTTTGTATCTGCTACGTACAGTGAACGAGTAAAGAGGTTTGAGGGGCGTGTTCAGTTTTTCTGTATTGCAGCCTAGTAATTATCCTAGTGATGTTCACATCCCACCTCGAGGATTCTAGAACTGTGGTGCGTTGCATCGTACTGCACTGTCATCATTTTTTGAGGTGCCATCTTGGAACAGTACTGTCCACTGGAATTTTGGACTCTCATAACGCACCTGAAAAATGCATAACTTGTAACAGAAAGAAGCGGAATGTCAGGCCTTTTTCTTGCTTGCTCGTAAGGACTAAAAAAATAGTAACTCCACACAGCACAGAGTGCCGATATCAGTCTTCTTTTACCATCTACGATCGGGTTGTCTGATATATTATCTTCTGTTTCACCGTTGTTATATTGCGGCTCGACCTCTATGCAATGACAACTCACTATCAACATTTTTACTTGCAACTATCAACACTAGAACTACATCTTCTAGTCTTCTTGGCTCATTTCCGTAATAATTCCTCATTTCCTCCAAAATCATTCTGCATTTTCTTATCTACTTGTGATTTGAATTTATCCTTGCTTGCTTTAACCAGTATTTTCGCTTCTCTGTTTTCATCCCTATAATCATTCCCTAGTCTGTTTTTTTATTGCTTACACCTGTAACATCCAACGTTTTCAAGTACGCTTGCTACAATCACCGGGCCCAAAATAATTGTAAAATAATACAACAGTTAAGGTTTTACGACCGATGCTTGGATGAACTGGTTACCAGCACAGTGTTTGACATCCCTGATACCTCACCTATCGGTATACATCACTTTTGCTGATTCGGATTCAGATGGGCAGCAATAAACTTGCCTCTTCATTCGCCCTTCCAACGAGCCATCCTTGGCCGACTGGGATCTTTTCATCAACGCAATTTCGGTTGTGTATCTGTAACATTATATAACACCTGTTAATCATTTATTAATAGATGGAAGCCTCTCATTAGAACACCATGGGATCTTTTGTCCTAATTAGTTTTCTCGCATTCCGTAAAGAGACAAGAACAAATGTCGCTAGACGCCAGAGTGTAGAAAAACCTATGAACCAAATGGGTTATACAAACACTGCAATAAGCATTTGGACTCTTCAAAGTTTGAATTTGGATTATCTGCGACGTTCCGTAAGTGTGATACACTTCTTTTCACCTATCCACAGATAGTCAAAAGTGATTAGACAGTTCTAGTTCAGTGAAATGTTAACAGTGAATGATTGATTTAAAAATGAGAAGAATGGAGTGTCATTAACGCAGTGATAAAAGGGAGAACAGGAAATAGAGAAAACGGGACCGAAAACGATCCAGTGATCGTAACTCGTCTTGAACCCGCACTTCAAGGACATCTCGTCGCAGTAAGCTCAGTATGAAAAGATACTGGGACCTATATCTAAAAAATCAAATAATTACTTTATAAACAAGCCGAAAAAAATATGGCCTGCGAATGCGCAGGATAACACAATTTTTTACCAGTACATTCCTTTCTCGTGACTGGTAAATAGTTCTCGGTACTAATGGGAGGCCTCCGATTCCCCACCCCAGGTACAGACTTTAGTTGTCCGGCCAGTGTTGCCAGACTCGAGTTGTTGAATTGCGGAGCGGCGTGCTCCAAAATGCGGATTTTTTCTTTCAAAATGCGGATTTTTATAAAATGGGCTAAAAACTTGTATTCATATCTAAAAACCAAAGCAGAGTCTCCTAGCCTATAAAAGGATCGTATTATACAAAGTTTGCGCAGTAGAGTTTGCATACATTTATAGATAATGTTAACCTGAAGATGTGTATGAATGCTACTGCGCAAACTCTACCCGTCCGCGATCTGACAGCTGACGTAAACTCACTTCGAAACTATAATTAAGCGCCGGTTTTGAATCTTGGATTTGTTCACACATCAGGAATATCCTAAGATTCAGACAAGGGTGCAAAAGGACTATTCCCCCGTCCTTATTTGTTCCGAACGGATCAATTTTTTGTTTTTTCTTGGGACTTTTATGCTCATGTGCATTTTCTTCATCGCTAGAAATGTTCATGCCTTCCGAAACAGATGAAGATGAAGGTAATGTTACTTACTGTAAACTCTAATCTGAATGTGTATATCGATATTATCAATTTTATCAGGAATTATGAGAGCAATTCAAAATCAAAGAAATAAAAGTGATTTCAACCCATTTCTAATTCTCATAAACTTACCTTCAATTTATCCATTTACGCTGATATTGCAAAGGTTTATCAACTTATAGAAACAAAATGCCCTATTTCTAAGCTAACGAACCGAGTATCAGACCAAAATA
>WSXT02224098.1:3443-16711 GCA_011762715.2 Neuroterus valhalla | reverse complement strand
AGATCCTACGGACGCGCGCCCTAGGCGCGCTGATACTTGCGAGCGAAGCGAGCTGCGCGCGAAGCGCGCGATGAGAACGTGCCCGCGAAGCGGGCAGATTTTTTTTTAAATGAAGATAATAATTCTCTTTGTAGGTTTGGGCCATTATCAATCTGATTATCAAATTTGAGTCGGCTAAAAAAATCTCACAGAGGAACAAATTTGCAAAACGTTTTTCTTATAATGAAAGAAAAAAATCTTCCTCTCATGACGTATAGATATATTCAAATATTTTGAGAATCAGATTAAAGGAACGTTATATTCTCTAAATCAAATGATAAGATCTCGTTTCGATTCATAAAAAGAAAGCTATCGCTTTTCGAATTTTTCGGTAGAATTTTTAATAGTCTAGGTTGAGTCAGATAAATTCCCGGTTTTTAATTATATTCCCAGTCATTTCCCGGTTCTACACGGTCAAATTTTCCAATTTTCCCGGTCAACTTGAAGTTACGTATTTATATTTTGATAGTTCATTTTTCAACCAATGGTATGAATTTTTGAATAACATTTTGAATCCTCAACCAGAACAGTTGAATACCAGACCAAAAAGATGAATTTCCAACTAAAAAATTAAAATTCCACTGTAGCACTTCAGTTTTTAACCATGAAGGTGAATATACATACAAGAAGAATTATTTTCAAATATAAAGAATGATTTTCAAAGAAAAAATACAATGTTTCAACAAAATAATCGAATTTCGAACTCGAAAAATAATTTTTTTTTCAACCAAAAATGCAACAATAACATTAATAATTCAAAAAACCAATTTCAAACCAAGCATAAGAGTTTTATACAAAAACAAAGAATCTTCAACTGAAGGAGTTAAGTTTTCAAACGGGTAAATTAACTTCTACTGAAAAAGATGAAGTGTAAACGAAAATTTGAATACTCAAATTTGAAATTGAGAAAAATGAATGTTCAACTAAACAAATGAATTTTTAACTGAAACTATGGAAATTTTAACTGAAACTATGAAATTTTTAATTGGAATGAGTTCCATTTTCAGTTTAAAAGATTAATTAAAACAAAAAACTAAATTTTAACAAAAAAAAACTAACTTTCAAACAATTCATTACATTTGTACACGAAATGATGAAATATCAAATGAAATTGTAAATGTTTAACTGAGAAAGACGAATGTTTTGAAATGATGAACATTTAACTAGAATAGTTCAATTTTTGACAAAAAATTAAATTTAAACCAAACATAAGAGTTTCAAATAGATGAATATTCGAATAAAATGAAAAAAGAAGTTCAACTGTATAACTTGAATGGTTAACCACGAAGAAGAATTTTCTAAGAAGGATATTAATTCCAAAGAAAAAGGTCATTTTCTACCAAAAAATCTATTTTTCAACAAAATATGTGAAGTTTCAACGAAATAATTAAATATCCAATCCAAAAAGACGAATTTTCACCGAGTTGTCGAATTTCCAACTAGAAAAGATCAATTTTCTTCAGAAATGAAACAGTTAAATTTCCAGTTGAAGTAATTGGTTCCCAACCAAATTGATGAATTTTCAGGTATAATGATGAATCTCCAATTGAATAGTTGTATTTTAAGCAAAAAGATGAATTTTTGACCATAAAGATTAATTTTCTACAAAAAAGACAAATTTCCCACGAAGTGCATAGATTCTCAAAGAAATAGTTTAATTTTCGAATTCAGAAATAGATGCTCAACTAAATACTTGAATTTTCACCAAAAAAAAAAATGAATTGATTTTTAACAAAGCAGTTACAATTCCAACCAGAGGTGAATTTGGAATCGAAATATTGCAACTTTAAAAAGAAAATTTGATACAATTGAATTTTCAATCCAAAAAGACAAAGTTAAACAAGTAGTTGATTTTTTAACTCAACAAGGATAAATTTGCAATGAACAATGTAAAAAAGCTATTTATCATAATTCAAAAGTATTTCTTCTTCGAAATACTGCTTTTACTCTAAAGACTACTTGAAGTACTTTCTTTATTTAAAATTAAAAAGAGGGAACTTTAAAATTGTGACGAATTTTGAATTGGAGGAACGATTTCTTTAAAATACTCTTTTCTAAATCCGAATTATAATTAGTTTGAATAGTTCCCGTTCCGTGTGAAAAGTTCCCTGTCCCAAGTGAAATTCTACTTCTTCACTGAAACTCCCTGCTCTAAAATAGAAACTATAATTATTTTCTGAAATTCTCTGTCCCAAGTCAAATAAATGAGCAGAAGCAAATAAAATGAGATAAATTAATTTTTTTGGAAAAATGAAGATTTTTTCTGTAGGTTTGCGCTTTCGTCAATTTGATTATCAAATTTGAGCTAGCTAAACAAATCTCACAGTGCAACAAATTTGCAAAACGTTTTTCTTATAACAGAAAAAAAAACTCTTCCTCTCATGACGTATAGATATATTCAGATCTTTTGACAATCAGATCAAAGAAAAGTTATATTCTTTAAATCAAATTATAAGATCTCTCTTTGAATCATGAAAAGAAAGCAGTCCTTTCTCAATTTCGGTAGAATTTTTAATAGTCTAAGTTGAGTCAAGTAGATTCCCGGGTTTTTAATTAAATTCCCGGTCCTTTCCCGGTAAAGTCGCCACCCTGAATAGATATAGTTTGGCAGCAATACATTTATTCAACATAAAAAAATTAATTAATTAATAATCTTGCTAAATATAAATTAATATAAAGAAACAAATTTGAAATTCGTTAAAACGCCAAATTTTATTGTGCCATCTTTGTTTGCTAAACAGATTTTCGAGACAATATTTCGTTTCAATAATTGGCAAGAGTCTCCAATCATTCAATGCCAACATTGATATTTTTGATTGCAGTTCTATACTTCATAAGCCACCGAGATAAAAATATAATAACTCTCTATTAATAGTTGTTTCTCCAACTTGAAGGAAAAAAATTGTTTACATTATTCACTAAAGAAGTTCAATGCTTCCGATTCCAGAAATCGATAATCTCATTCAATATCTTATCAGCAAATTCAACATTCCAAAATTCATTTTTTCGCTAGTGTGAGTAACTGCGTTACAAATCAACAAAAAATATAAATATTTTGATATCTTATATTTTTTTCCATGTTAATTAATATTAATTTATTAAAAGAAAAAAAATTAGATCAATAACTGCAGTTAAATTGAAACATGAATGAATCATGGTTAAATAAAAGGCTGGTGCCAAAACTAAACCTATCAATAAATTAATAACTATAAATAAATTTCTATAAATACCTATAAACCTATCTATGAACAGAGCAAATAAAATTATTTAACAGTTAATAAAATTATACGGACGGTGACGGAAAATAACTGTAACTGACAAAATCTGGATTGAGAATTTGAAGGTTCCATTCTTTGTCATTTCAAATTCAAACTGTTCAAATTTGTAAAATTTTGAATTGAAATTTTTCAAGATAGATTGAGAAATGGTAAAAATTAGGAAATTTCAAATCTTAATGGTTTACAACTTCAAAATTTGAAATTGGAATCCTCACCTAATATTTAAACAGATTGAATAATTTCAAATTTATATCTTATGAAATTGAAGAATTTTGATAGAAAGCGTTAGAAATGGGCTTTCAAATTCAAATTTTCAGGATAACCTACTTCAAATTATTCAGAAACAAATTAAGCGTACGAATAACGACCTTAGCGCGTGGACTCAGCCAGTCTAGTAGTTATTTTGAAACAAAGTTTTGTCCACGCGCTAAGGTCGTTATGCTATCCGGACGCTCAATTACTCTTAAAGTAAAAAGGCTGAAATTGTCAACCCAAAATTGATACTTTTCTAGGAAAATATTTATAATTTGAACAAGGCTCAGAGTCGTTAAACAATTTTGTATCACGATAGTTATTGTCGAAAATTAGTATTATTTATGAGAAAATTATATTTTGAAAAAGATTATATTTTTTCAAACGATTTAAGGTTACATCTGTGATTTGATTTTCCAGATTATAATTGTTTTCTAGATTATCATAAAAAGTTACTGAAGATTCTCAAACTCTTACGAAGCATTTTTAGAGTCACTTATAAATGTTTTTGAAAATTTCCGTTCGGGTCAAAATCGTTTGTCTAATAATAGTTATTTGATATTATTCTAATGTTTTTTTTATCGATCCTTCTCTTCGGTCCCATTCGTTGAAAGGTAATCGAAATAATTTATTTACGAATTGTAGACCGTACATTTTTTTATTCCGCAAGTCCCAAAAAACGACTTCTATTAAAATTATATGAATTTATAGATTTAAAAGGACTTTTGATTCAACACTTTCAAATAAACTGAATGTTTTAAAGTGTCTAAATTTATCAGCGAAAAAAAATAGAACTGTTTGAAATCTTTGCAAAAAAATTGTGAAATCTTTTGAAAGTTTCTTTTCTGCAGCTGAAGATTTACAATTTATTGGCCGAAAAATGATGATTTCTTCAGTGAAAGAAAAAAAGAAGAATTTAATACACTGTTTTGAACTTTGGAGAAATTTATAAAAAGTTTTAGGAAACATTATTATCATAGTAAAATAAATCTAGAAAGTTCAGATGTTTAGAAGTTTTGAAGAGCTGACAAAAAAGTTGAATATTAAACTTTTGACATGTTAAATTGGTTTGAAATATTCTGGAATTCCTTTAAATACTTTTTAATCACAGAAACTATTTTCGGTTCCCTCAAAGTACATCCAAATACTTAGGTATCTCTCAAAATTCCGTGACTTTTTTCAAATATATCTCGGGATCGCTTTAATTCTTTCTCAATACGAGGGAATAATTCTTCACTGCCTTTAAAATCCCTTGGGAATTCCTCAAAATCCTTTGGTATCTCTTGTACTACCTTCAATTGTTAAAAAATATTTCAAAATCTCTAAAATCTTTCTGAAACCCTTACAAAACCTTCGTAAATTTTGAAATACTTGAAAATTTTCTTCAATCTTTGCGAAATATTTTGAAACCTCTGTAAAATCTTTTAAAATCTTAGCGAAATCTTCCACTTCAGTGCAAAATTGTTGAAATCTTTTTTAGCAAAATAGAGTTAAACATTTCCGTTGAAAACTCTTTTGCAACTGGAAGTGTCTGGAATTCCAAAGAAAAACATTTATTTTCTAAATCTTTGTGATGTTTTGAAATGGCTACGAAAACATTATGAAATCTATTAAATCTTCTTGCGAAAGAATCATAAACTCTTGAAATCTTTAGAACTTTCAAAACCTTTGATTTATTTCGAAATCTTTTAAAACCTTGGGAATCTTTGTGGAATCTTTCATTCTAAAAATTGCAATCTTTCGAAATAGTTTGGAATATTTAAGAATCTTGTTTATCAAAATACAACTGAACACTCTCGATAAAAAATTTATTAATACTTTGAAGCATCTACATTTCCAATCAAATATCCAAAATTTTTCAAAATCTTTTTAAATTATCGTGGAATATCAACATCTTCCAATGAACAAAATGAGACACTGTTTATTATTATTGGATACATATTACAAATGTTGACTAAAGTTGGAGGAAAAGAATGTGAAACAACTATTATTACATGAATACTTTCAACCCTAACACAGGGTACTAATGTACCTTAAAAAAGTGACAAAAGTGACTGACTTGAGCTCAAAAATGACTGAAAGTGACTAATTTCGAATAAAAAAGGGGCAAAGAGCCTTTTTCAAATAAAAAAAGTGGCTGTTATGTGATTTACGATAGGAACTAGAAAACAGGAAAATCACGAACTAAAGTATATTAAACAGAATTTCCAAAGTCGATAAAAAGGAGAGTCTAATGATCAGTCAATATGGGTTAAAATCTGAAAGATTTAAAAACTCCTAAATTACTTTTTCCTGTAAAAAAGTGGCTTATGGTGACTCCTGCTTAAAGAAAGTGATTTATAGTGCCTGTTTCTCAGAAAAAGGACTAAAAAGTGACTTAAAATAAACCAATAACTGAAAGTGATTCAAGTGACTAAGTGGCAGTCCAGAAGATGCATTGAAATTGATTTTGGTTATATTTTTCCTGCTTCTACAAACCGTTCTGCACTTTGAGGTTATGTAATTGGTCGACAATCAAGATATCAATTTTCACCTGTTATCAAATATATTTCCCTTGTTTTTCTTTAATATTGTACTAAATAATATACACAATGGAATACACAAATTTTCCATTGATATTTTATTTTATATCTGGAAAATTGCATCATACCAAAAAATGTGTAAAAACCATAATACAGTTTTGACAGCACTTGGACTTCCACTGTTCTACTTCGTGAATTTTACCGTTCCGCTTAATATTAAAGAAAAAATGATCAATCAACTCATTATCGTACCAACAATGGAGAAAATATACATGAAAAAAGGTTTAAAAATCAGAAAATCACAAAGAGGAATAAAAAATCTACGAATCCACGAGTAACACTTTTCTCTTATCGCCGATATCTCTCGATTTCGAGGCTTGTTTCCTAAACTTGTAAATGAATAAATCACCGAATTAGATTTACTCCAGTCACTCCTGACTTTTATGGAAAGCATTCATTCAACATTCAGATGACTTCACTCAAAAAAAGGAACAATGCCTGAGATTTCGAGACAAAGGCCAGAACAATATTTTACAATCACCAAAAAAACACAAACACCATAGACTTTTAGGCACTAACTGTTCACTATATTTTCTCCAGGATTGGTAGTTATTACTTTCATAACGACGAAAACATTTCCGGGAGATACAAAGAAGCGAAATCATTTCTCGATCCCGTTAGATCGGGACGCGTGGTAGTAAATTAAGAACTAATTCATTAATTATTTTCTGACTTTTCGCATAGTTTTTCTTCCCCGTGAGAGAAATCGAAAACCAAGGGTACCCTTTTTGGGAAAAGGGTATTTTATTTTTCCTTGGGTGGAGAAATTTCTCGGGAAAGGTTGATTTTTGAGTATGGAAAAGCGCAAAATTGACGGACTCTAGGAAATTTTACTTACCCTCAATCTGTGGACTTTCACCACCGCATTACAAGCCAAATCCAGTGAGAAACTCGCGGGATGGGAAAAAAGGTTCGCTGTAAAACGCTGCCAAAAATTTTCGTTGGCCCTTCTAATTTTTGCAGCGAAATCACGCGAAAAAACTACTAAGTCGACACTCGTCGACACTGACGATTCGCTGCTCTGACAGGTTAAGTCGCACACTGCTGCCAATCCGTTAAAAATGTACAGGTTCTTTATTATTTCATATAGAGCCTCTTAGAATTTGATTTCAGCTGCAAGATCAGCAGAAATTAATCAGGATAAGAAAGTAGATTCAGGTGCGATCATTTATTTTGTGCGGCTCGATGACAAAAAACTTTTTATGGAGTTGATTTCAAGGGATTGGTATACATGTTGTTTTAGAGGTTAGGAAGGCTTGAACCAATCGGGAGAGACTCTAAACTGAGGAACTAATCAGTAGCTAGAATTTAATTTCAGTATTTAGGCGCGAGATTTGAATTTGGATCCAAATTTAGTGGAGTTTTCATCTATTGACAATGACATTAATATTGTGTCAATGAGAATATACGAATCTATTTTCGGAGAGTTTATTATAAAAAGTGATAATTCTACGAAAGTAATGTTAAAAAATTTTTCGCATGCTATAATTATTAGGTTATGAAAATATTTAAAATTTACAATTTTCATTGTAAATCACGAAAAAATTGAAAATAAAAATTTCCCTCGTCCAATTCGCAACAAATCCAAAAAACAGAATTTTCATCCTTTTAACTGAATAGAAACGTTGAAAATTATTACCCTCCTCTAACTAAGAAGAAGAATTGTCGACAAAAATTTTCTTTCCCATGAGTCAATAAAAATTTAAATAACAAAAATGTGCTTCCTCCAGTGTAGAAGAACTTGAAGATGAAATTTTTTTCGTTTCAATTTCAACTTGATGAAAATCTTAGAAGTTTTAGATTCCCCTCTTAAGATTAAAAAAAAAGTGATTTAGCCCTTGTCATCTCTCTATAAAAAGCTTAAAAATAACTGAATTTTCCCCTTCCAGTTTGGAAAGAAAAAAATTAATATCTTCCCCATATCTGATTCTACCCATCACTTGCTGACGTTTCTTATGGGAAGTGCTCGCCGAGCACTGCTCGGTTCTCGGCTCTCGGTATTTTACGGTCATTATAATCGGGCAAAAAGTTTTTCGGTTCAAATCACAGGACTCTGCGCATGCTCCGCGGGAGTTTCGAGGTTGATTTGAAATTAACACTCTACGATTAGTCTAATTACATTGAGAACTGTTATTATTTGTTAGGCAAGATTATATGAAATAATATTTATCAATTTCAAAAAATATTTTAAAAAATGAAGTTGATTTTGGCTAGAAACACTGACATTTCGTCCGTGTACCTATTATTATTGCCTCTTTCCTTTCATTTTCAATAAAATGCTCATTGTAAACGTATACAAGTTCGTATAACAAATGAAAAATGTCATTGTCTTGTCACACAATATTTTCGTCAGTATTTATAACGGGATAAGGTCAAACTTTATTTCAAAACAATGTTTGAACTGTTAACTTTTAGTTATTTAATGTTCATTAATAAATGTCTATATTTCCTTTACAAATTTTAGAGCGTCAATTTCAAATCAACCTCGCAACTCCCGCGAAGCATCCACGGAGCTCCTAAATTGTCTGCTAAAGTCAGCTTCGTTATTATTTATTTATTTTTAGAGAAATTTTCCTATTGAAACCAAAAAACCATAGTGTATTTATCAATTTTGTCTACAAAGAAGCGTTCGGTTCCTTGTCGCAACGGAGTTATTTGGGTTTGACCAACTATTATTGCTTTTACCAACTCTTATCGTTATGACCGATCGGCGATCAGCATTTGGTAATGACAAAATTCTCGGTAATGACCGCGAAATCTTTGGCCAAAGGTGCTATCAAATTATCTTTGCTATCGCTAATGATGCGACAGATACAAAGCATGCGCAGTGGCGACAAAATTTGGAAAAAAAACATAAAAATGTTAAAATGGCCTCCGAAACGAATATCCTTATTCCGCTTACTCCAGATTTACAAAAGACAGATAAAGTGACAGTTTCTGATAAAGATCTATTAAAAAGGAAAGAAAGATTTAAAGGTAGAACCATTAGTTCTTCTCTCAAGTGTACTCAACAGTTTAATATTAAAACTATTTTAAGGTTTTCTGTGATTCCTAACCTCTAAAAAACATCTTTTATTAATTCACCATTTTTTGTGACTTTATTATCTATATCCGTACGATTTTGTTTCGTTGGCTAGAATATTTCAAGTATTTAGCTAAACTTTGTTTCATTTCTTGTGGTAGAAAATGTTCATTTTCATGTAACTTTGAGGTTAGGATTCCGAAGGTAAATAGTTTCATGTCTCGAATTTGCGATGTTTTACCATTTTTGGTCTCTGAAAAGAGAACTTTCTTTCTTATCAATAAGAGTGAACATTATTTTGATGTCAGCAGAAGAGTGAGTAGATCGACTACCCAAAAATGATTTCTATGTGATTTTTCTTGCAGATGTGATTTCTAATAAGTTTTAGGAGTCACGTAGTTTTAACAGGAGAGAAAAAAGTTGGAAAATTGCTTTTGAGCTCCTTAATCACAAAATTTGAATACATTCACATTAAATCATTTTATCGACTACCAATTATGAGCGCACTATAGTGCTCGTGAAACGTTGCTTTAAATGTAAATTAGACGTTTTACGATTTTTTCATGTGTTAAAATGTTTATTTAATAAATTCTTCAGTGATTTTATCGAGACATAAAATTTTCATAACCAATTTCCCTTTACCTTGAATCTCCAATGGTTCAATTTCCAACTTTTAGAAATTTGAAAATTCATCTCTTCTGGTAGAAACTTCTTTTTTCGTGTGTAAAATTACAACTGTTGGGTTGAAAATTGATCTGTTTTAGTTGATGATTCAGCTGATCTGTTGAACGTTAATCATTACAGTTGAAAATTATCTCCATTAGCTGAGAATATAAGTATTTCGAATTCATCTTTTTTTTTTCAAGGAAATTCTACTACTTTGTTACAAATTAATTTTCCCGTTGAAGATTTATCAGTTTAGTTGAAAGTTCATTTCTTCTTTTTATGTGTTTATGAAAAACACATAAAAATCATGGGATATGGAAATCTTGGGTGAAAGGGAAAGCATGTGACTAACACCACCAACTTTGAAATTTGTTTATTTAGTTTGTGTATAAAAAACTATTTATAATTATATTTTCTGTAAATTTTCGTATTTTTGATGCCACTATACTGATTTCAATTGATGGCGAGTTTTCTTGTTATAGTTTACGGAAAGATAGAAAATAAAGTTGTAAAGATTACCATTTGTTCAATCTTTTGTTTAACGCAGAAGTACGATAAACAAAAAATCCAGGAAATGACTCAAAATTTCTCTTGAAATATTGTTAAGATAATTTAAGAAATAAAAAGATCAAAACCGATTAGGAATTTGTTCTATGGACTGTTGGAAAACTAATTTTATTTCGGCATTCAAATTGAATGATCGCAATTCAAACACAATTCTAGATAAATCGAAATGAATCTCAGTTCATATAAAATAGGTTTCTAGCATCCTGCATAGAAATCGTGAAAACAACAATTATTTGAATAGAATCTTTATGACATTGAGATTCGCTTAATTTCGCCTTCTTTTCTGTTTTAAAAAGCTGTGGCATTTATGAGCGCAATCACCGGATTCTCCGTTCTGATTGGATTTGGAAGTACTTTAGCCGTCGTTCGAAAACAGGATCCAAAATCTTTTCATGAAGGAGTCGTGATTCAAAAAGGTCTTCAGGAAAGTGGAGCTTCTCTGGCAGTAAGAGCCTTGGGATGGGGAACTCTTTATGCATTCTCCGGATGCGGAATTTTGTTCTACGGAATCTGGAAATTATCCGGAGCCAAAACAGCTGAGGAATTTCGTTACAAAATGGGTTCCTGGTTACCGAAAATCCCGAAAAATGATCCTCCACAAAGTAGAACTGAATTTGAAGGACTCACGGATTTTTTGAAATACGTCTCTGAAGACTGGGGAACAGACAAAGATCCCGCGAGGAGAAAATCTCCAGACTAACAATTTATTATTAGTTCTTTAAATTAAAATAATAGTAAATTACCCTGTGATGAGACGGAGACTCGTTTTCAGCTAAAAATCCAAGTTATACATTTTCGAATCACAACTGGTGTTGAATAAAAATATATTTATTTTCCACATATGGACTGTACGTTTTCAGTTCTATTTTCTCAGGAAATTTGAGGTTATTTTTATTAATAAATCGTCAGACTTTCATGGAAAGAAAGAGGCATGTATATAATATGTACAACGTTTAAAAATATAAGAATAATAAATTATACAATTCTACCGCAATTCGATCAAATTTTTTGCAACTACATTTATTCAATTAAAATATTTATATTTGAATATATACAGTCCCTTGCCATATTATTAGGCAAAAGCTAAACAATCTCTCATGGTTTTTTCTGCGATACCCATTGATATTGGGACATTCTGCTGTAAAATCTCATAGAAGATCTCATGGAAGTATATAGGAGGCAATTCATTTCATTCAAAAAATGATCATCGAGAAGGTATTGGTTTTATGTGAAAATCGACTTTCGCGAAAATTTTTTTTCCATGAAAAATTCAACCATTTCATTTTGGGTAAATATTTACATTTTCGTGCTAAAAATTCAACTACTTGTTTGAATTTTGAACTTTTTTGTTTAAAATAATCGTTTGTGACAATTAGGATGCAAACGATACCTTCTAGGATTCGTTAAATGATATTACAGGTACTTGTGATCCTGGCGAAAGAATCATCCTACTCGAAGACATGAATGATGAAAGGACCAGGAATTTCGTTGACCGGGGAAAACAGACAATGACCGGAAATTGTATTGACCGGGAAAAGCTAGGAAGGGAACGGGAATTTCGTTGATCGAAAAAAAAACAGGAAAGGACCAGGAATTTTGTTGACCGGGAAAACAGACAACGACCGGAAATTATACTGACCGGTAAAAGCCGGGAAATGACCGGAAATTTTATTGATCGGAAAAAAAGAGAAATGGCCATTAATTTTGTTGACCGGGGAAAACAGGCAATGACCGGGAAAAGCTAGGGGAGGAACGGAAATATTATTGATAGGAAAAGAACAGGAAATGACCAGGAATTTGGTTGACCGGAAAAAACAGGCAAAGGCCGGAAATCATATTGACCGGGAGAGTCCAGGAAATGACCGGGAATTTCATTGATCGAAAAAAACAGGAAATGACCAGGAATTCTGTTGACCCAAAAAAACCGGTAATGAATGAAAATTTTATTGACCGGAAAAGCCAGGAAATGGCCGGGAATTTTATAGATCGAAAATAAACAGAAAATTACCAGGAATTTTTTTGACCGGGGAAAAAGACAATGACCGGAAATTGTTTTGAAAGGGAAGAGCTAGGAAGGGAACGGGAATTTCATTGATCGAAATAAAAAACAGGAAAGGACCAGGAATTTCGTTGACCTAGGGAAGGAACGGGAATATTATTGATAGGAAAAAAACAGGAAATGACCGGGAATTTTATCGATCGAAAAAAAACAGGAAATGACCAGGAATTTCGTTGACCGGGAAAAAGAGACGATGACCGGAAATTGTATTGACCGGGAAAAGCTAGGAAGGGAACGTGAATTTCATTGGTCGAAAAAAAACAGGAAAGGACCAGGAATTTTGTTGACCGGGAAAACAGACAATGACCGGAAATTATATTGACCGGTAAAAGCCAGGAGATGACCGGGAATTTTATTGACCGGAAAAAAGGGAAATGGCCATTAATTTTGCTGACCGGGGAAAACAGTCAATGACCGGGAAAAGCTAGGGAAGGAACGGGAATATTATTGATAGGAAAAAAACAGGCAATGACCGGGAATTTTATCGATCGAAAAAAAACAGGAAATGACCAGGAGTTTTGTTGACCGGGAAAAACAGACAATGACCGGAAATTGTATTGACCGGGAGAGCTAGGAAGGGAACGGGAATTTCATTGATCGAAATAAAAAACAGGAAAGGACCAGGAATTTTGTTAACCGGGAAAAATAGGCAAAGACCGGAAATTATATCGACCTGGAAAAGCCAGGAAATGAACGGTAATTTTATTGATCGAAAAAAAACAGGATATGACCAGGAATTTCGTTGACCGGGAAAAAGAGACGATGACCGGAAATTGTATTGACCGGGAAAAGCTAGGAAGGGA
>WSXT02224087.1:0-16712 GCA_011762715.2 Neuroterus valhalla | reverse complement strand
GGGTTTTACTTCCAACTTTCAGGCTTTGATCTCGAGTACCGTTTCGAGCTGTTTTTATGTAGCTAGCTCTCCGTCTATAACAGGATGAAATTGAAAATATTTATTACTTGCAAGGCATATATTTAATGTTCATACAAGAATCAAGACTATAACATATGCCTTGCAAGTCTTATATATTTTCAATTTCATAAATTTATTACTTGTCTACAAAATACTTCTGAGAACTACTGTATAAGTTTACATTTTATTTCGTCTTTTCAAGTTTAACCTATTTCGAAAAGACGTTCTTAGTGTACGTAGAGGAACTTCGTGATTGACCGAATCGAACACTTCAGACAAATCGAATAGTATAACTATCGTGATTTCTCTCCTGGATAGATCAACTTTGTTCTTGAGCCTATTCGTCTCACAAAATTAAAATGACCTGCTTCCACTACTAGGTTTTACAGAGTTTTACATATAATCCCTAAGCCTAACATTCATCGCCACCTTAATACAATGACGGCTCGCTCCTCCTTATCGCCTTGCCTTCCTCGCTCCGCCTTGCACGCATTTGCCTACTTTTCGCTAGCCTCGCATTGCCAAACTTATTTCTACTTCCTCTCCTCCTGACACATCTTTTCTTCTTCATTCCTCCTTCTCCTTCCCTCTCTTCTCCATCTTTCTTTACACCCCCCCCCCCCTCCCCTACACCCGCGCATGCAACCACTCTTTTGTCTCCTCTTCTATGAAATATTACTCCTTTCCACCTACTCGCATTCTTCCAATCAGTGTTCCACCTATACATACCCCTCCTCACACAATGCATACACTCTCTTCTCCTTGCGAAGCCAGAACTTATTAGAACACTCCATACTTCCACATCTCATCCTCGCTATAAGCTCCTCTCTTCCTTTTTCTCCTTTCTCGCAGAAATATTGCGCTCACTTCCTTGGATCCACTCACAGTTATCAGTAAGCATAAACTCTCTTTTCCTCTCCGCTCTTCCTGCCTTGTACCGCTCCATGCTGTTCTTCTTAACAATCTCATACAACTTTCTCTCTTACCCCTGACTTCTTCTAACTTTATTCCCATGCAGGCCATTTTTTCTGAATAACCTTCTCTTTCGTCCTTCCTCTTTTTCCTCTCCTGTGTTCCTTCTCCCACTAACACATCTTCACCAGCCTAACTTTCCTCTCATCCAAAAATTTCTCCTGATACTCACACGCTCAGCTACCTGTTTGAATTCCTAAACTCTTTCTCCCCATATCCCCTCTAACAATATAATTAAGTGTACTCCTTGCCGACCCCAGTTCCCACTTGACATACCTCTCCTGTATCATATTCACCTCCTCACCTTACTTCCCCCCGCTCTCTTCCCCTCGCTCTCTGATGTAAATGAAGTTTTGATACGCTTTTCGAGGATCCTGAAATAACAGGCAAGCTCGTTTACGGGATCATTCAACAAAAATGAAAAAATTTCGAGAATTTTCAGAATTTCAGATACATTCTTGTTACGGTCATCAATCGAAGTTTCTGGTAGATTATAGGGAGACTTTCAAATTATCTTCATGAGATTTTTAAATTATCTATAATTTGAAAACTTATCACTTTCAAAATCTCGAAACTGAAAAAAAAATTCCAAGAGTTTCAGGAATGTCGGTTGGAGGTTCTGGTAGAATAAAACAAGAGTTAATAATTCATTTTAATATAATTTTCAAATCCGGTGGAAATTAGGGAAATTAAATTATTTGCACAGTTTTCAGTTTTGGATAAAAATTTTAAGAGTCAGATGCTTTTTTTTTAAATTATAGAGTTTTCTATAAGATCCTGTAAGCCATAATAAGGCTCCTAGTACAGATATCGTCTAGAAAAGAAAATTATCCCAATGAAATTTTTTGATGGGGCACAAATTTGAAAAGTTCTAAATCATTCTGGATGGAAATCGAGATCTTCTCTATCATTATTTGACATAACCTGAAGACACAAAACACGAAATCTAAAATAATAGTACCGATCGGTACATGTGTGAGACGTGATTATTTAGCGAATAAGAAGTTTTTTCGCATAAGTGAAGCGAGTGAAAAAAATCTGATGAGCTAAAAATCATCCCTCACACACGAATTAAACAGTATTTTATACCACTAAAGCCGAAAAAATCATGTCAAAGTTGAGATATTGAGGTGAAAGTGGTTTGAAATAAATGCACTACGATTTTTAATTAAGTAAATTATATTCGAATCTCCATAAAATACAGTGCAATGATCTTCAATATCTTTCTTGAGTTTTGTTACTCTTTTGTTTTAAATTTTCGGGAGAAAAGTTCTTATTGCAGTATATTCCTCCGGAACTGATTGGTAATTGTCGACTTTATGTTATTTTGAGAACAAAATTGCATCATGCGTGTCTTCAAAATGGACTAAATTCGTACAACAAACGGAAACGAGATATTGAAATAATATATTTCAAGATTTAATGTGAAATAATGCCTTGGTCAGTATAACTGTTAAGCTCGAAACGCGAGTTACGCAATGAGAATGTAACAGTCAAAGCCGCAGGAGGTTTGAGAACCTTTTTTTAAAGTCGAATAAGAAAAATTTCCGATTCTGATTCAGTTTTGGTTTTAAATTAAAATATTTATGATGTTTGAAAAAATGATGTCAAAATCCAAAATGAACAATAATAGTGAAAATTTATTTAATTTTATGTTAATGAAAGGTATTACTTACAAATTTTTTACTCATGGTTTATATCATTTTTTCTTTCACAGATAATCAGATATTGCACTTTTCAGATGAGATATAATTAATTCCTTTTTAGTTTGAAGAGAAAATTTGGTTGACTTTTTTTTCTCAACATTTTCAACAAAATATTGTATACAAACGTAGTTTATTGTTTTGTAAGGCTTCTCCCAAAATTTCATATCGATATCTTTTTCGATGTGCACTGAGTTGCTGCAAAAAAATCGTTAACTTGGGTCACGTAGACGACGCACAGTGGGCCACAATCCCAAAAACTGGTCCAAAAATATAAAAAGTTTTTATTCTTTTACATTTTTTTTGTCAATGAGTGTTCTTGAGGGTTCTAGTGACTTTATTTTCCAATCCAAAAAATTTATTCGCAGAAAGTTGACTTTGCAAAACGGTGCGAAATTAACTACTTCTGCGCGCGGGTGGATGCTTTTTGCACTGCTTCAAATGTTTGTAAGAATAAACGGTGTTTAATGAAGACTAACATATCCATTCGAATTCTTGAAAAAAGTTTTGCAGCTTTCACTAATGTGTCATCCCGGAGTGTAGTTGGAAAATGAAAATTGTTTGCGTATTCATTTATAAATAGTTTTAAAAGTGTAGGATAATTCACCTCGATGAATGATGGAACATTACTTTTTACCAAGGCTCCAAGAGAATTGATTTAGCATACTCTTCCACAATATATGATCTGCCATTTTGTTTCTGAAGTTTTTGACACCGGATGCGTAATTAGCGATCCCAAGAACTCCCGAGTAAGAAAATTTGGACTACTTTATGAACACTTTCTAGTTTTGGCCAGCTTTTCGGGATTCCGGCCAACACAAACTTTCAATCGTCGCAGAGCGTGAAGAATTGCGAGTGTTGTTAGGTTGTCACTGTGAGTCTCGGTGAATCCAGGAAAGACCAGTTTGGTTATATTCACGAGAAAGTACAAAGTGCCGAACAACGCAATGATCGACGCTTCTGCATTCCGTGGCGTGAGGCTGATGATCTCGGATTCAGTTATGTATTTAAATAATGCTCTGAGAAGAACCCCTACAAGTTGCGATAACTGCCAAAGCTGCTCGTGCAATGAGCCGACTAGCGGAAGCAGGTAGTTGGACCTAGGGGACTTAACGCTAAAGGATCTCAAGTGACATCATTACACTGCCGATTCTAAGGATAAGGCAATACAATATAGCAAAGCGATTCAATTTGAACAGGGCCTTCCGAGTCGTTATCACAACCAGGGATATGTGGAAAGGAAATTGAAATCCTTTACTTCAGGGGGAAATCTGATACACAGACGGGAGATGAGAATCCGGCTTAGCGGCATGCCACTGTCTTCCAGACAGGGATCTTGGCTGTACTCCGCTGCGCTGAGAAACTTATAGCGGCTGGCAGACATCACAGTCTGCTCAGACAGTTAGGCGACAGAAGTTTCATGTGATTCTTTCTCAGCAATCATAGTTTATTTTAAATTTCATATAGCTATGGAAAAGTTCTTGAAAATGAGTGTAAATCGACAATGAACAAGAATCTCTCGCAAAGATCATAGGAAAAAATTACAGAACGAGATGTATTTTTCACTCACATTTATCAGAGTGTGTAAGTGAACTTTCAGTCCCATATGAAGCAAATCTTAAATATTTGATTTTAACTTTTGAAGCAAATCAGTTATTGAATTTCTCGAATAAAATATAACCAATTCCCTTTGAAATGAGTATCCTGATTATATAAATAATCTCTATCAAATAAAGCATGCAGGCACATAACCAGACTTTTACTAACACTAGTATACGCTACTGACATACCTTTGCAAATACCTCACAGACTGTGTTCATTCAGGCAAAATAGCCTTTTCAAATTCAAATGAACAGTCTGAGGAGATTGTATGCATAGAAAATTTATTGTTTCGGTAGTGCGAAATGTACAGTACTAAAACGGCCCATTCCAGTACTGTTTTAGAGCCTTTTGATCGACAAGGTGACCTATACTATAGGATCAGAGAACACCCTAACGCATGCAGAATGCCTGAAAATAGATGCAAGGGCAATGTATTAGTTATGCACTCGATTTTCTATAGTCCTAACTTTTCATTTCCGAAAAACAAAGAATCGATACTTCAAAAAGAACTATAACCATGAATCATTCATAAACATGGGTACAATAACACAGCCACACCCAGAAAAAGTGTCGTGATCTGAGGACGCGACATAGGTTTTTCTATGGACTTGGACATATTTTTTATATATAGTCCTATGTGTTTTGACGCGCTGAATCTGAATCCGTCATCAGAATTGACCATGTATGTCTATGTTCGACCTTGACCACAAAAACAGCTTTTGAGATGTTTTTTGAGGTTAGGGCGAACCCACACGTGAAGGGCCAATTCTGATGGTGTATTCAGATTTAGCGCATCAATATACATAGGGCTATATATGTCACGACCCGAGATCATGCCACTTTTTTTTGTTACAGTGGTTTGACGGTTTTGAAGGCTATGAATAAATCTTCACCAAATTAGCTATTAAAATAGTATGATTTGACTCGACAACCCCTGAAAACGTATGAGTATTTGTCTTGATTGTATACAAGCAAATCGAACCATTTTTGTGGTTTTGAAGAGTTTTTTTGGGTTATGGTCAACCCAGACGTGCAGGGTCAGTTCTGATCGTGGATTTGGATTCAGCGCGTCAAAATCCATCGGAAAATATTAAGATTGAGATTACAGGTTCTTATCATAAATAATCTGGCCACATATAACCAGTTTTTATTAGGTTTTCAGATGTCTAAGAAGAAAACACGTAATATTTGGTAGCGTGTTATGGAGGAATCTACCTCTAGGTTTGAAAAGTAAAAATGAATCTGTTATAACATTAAATGTACCAGAAAAACCTAATGAGGAATGTAATAAATAATTGTAACAGGGGATGGCGACGTGGAAGAGGAAAGTATTCAAAGAGGGGTCTATAGAATACCTGAAGTAAATTAAGGACTTCTCAATAAAGAGAAAAATATTTTGAAGAGTAGGTACAATACGTAGTTCTTGGATAACTCGCAAAATTACATGAGAATTCAATTCTTTGTTCATTGGATCGCTCTAGAAATTCCCACTGTTGATTATCCACCGCTCAGACGCACACTGACTGACCTTTACAGGATTCCCGGGAACACACATCTCGATTATGTCGCTTATTATTATTCGGGCTATTCGACTTTCGACGTCCTGGTTGGGCACGGTTGAATCTTCCGGAACCTCTGAGTGTGAACCACTGCTAGCTCGATTCATTTCGAAGGTTCCTTTAATCTGCGCGTCTTAGTTCCTTCCCAGAACACACTGCACCTTACAGTTACTGGAACGTGATCTTCCCGGGAACCATCCTTCTTCGCGGCCCAGAGGTAACAGTGCGGAGCAGTTGTGCACTCCGCAGACCTGTGTCCCTCTTTGCCACATCTCCAACAGCAGTCCTTCCTGTCGGGACCGTTCAGGCGGCTGCTACGTGGCCGTAGCCTTGGCAGCGATAGCCCCTGGGTGCTGCTACCTTCTTCGTTACGCGGCAGGACACCCACCCAACTTTGAGGTGTCCTGTCCGCAGTAGCCTTGCACCCATCATCTCTTCCTGCTCTGTCGATGGTTCCAAATCGAAAATCTCAACTCAGGGAACGAGCTCTCGCACGTTCGCCTTGTTGCCAACCACTTCCTTGATGGCAGGGGGCAATTTCTCCCTGTCCTCTCCTTCACTTCCGACCTCAATTACGATCCCTCCGTCCCGCATTTGCCGTGTTCCATTGACTTTCACGCCAAGGTTTTCCGGCTGCACCTCCGGATCCTGCGCAGGACGCTAGCGTAGCTAAAACCCTCGGAAGGTCTAATCAGCACTGCCTCGGGTCGAGCTCATTTCGGTGTACTCCCTTTCTGAGTCTTTGCCTTCTTAGTCGGCTTTGACTCCTTTAGAGAACTGGAAGCTCTCTCAATGCGTTCGTCTCCGGGAGACTGTTGGCCGGGTCTCCTGGCCTCTTCCCTTTCGTGATTACCCAGAGAATACCCGGCTTCTGCTGCGGTCTGAGTCCCCACACTTTTCGCCATTGTCTTCTTTGCAGACAGCTTCGTGTTCTGGACCTTCCCTTCGAAAATCTCCTTGCTCATTTCTTGGATAAGGCGAGTTTCGAAGTCCGATGTTCAGCAGTCTGTGTACCGCACAGAATCTTGCACTTTGAGGACAGCAAGTGCTTTGTCAAGGCCATCTGTGATTTGCGGGTGCATATGTTGTTTTGTCCCGCAAAAATCCTCCATTTCAATAAGGGTGCTCTCCGCCCTGCTGTTCCCTTATCTCCCTATTTCCTGCGAAATAAGTCCCTCTGCACTTCTTTCAACTCTTCTTTCTCCTCATCCTAAACCAGCATTGTCTCCCCTACTTTTATCTTTTTGTATCCTTCCTTCACTGCTCTCCCTTTACTCCTCTCCTTTCTAGCTCTGTCATTAAGCATTCTTTTATTGTCTCTCTTTTCCCACGTCAGATCGTGATCGATATAGACCTTTTTATCCCTGATCCTACTTTTACTTCGCATCACCGCAAGCTTATCTTGACAGTTCTCCAACTCCACCACCGCTACTTCATTCTCCTCTTTTCCATCAAGCCTCCCTGTGATTACCATGCCCTGAAACCCCCCTATGATTTGTAGCATCGCTTCCACTCCCTTCTGTTCTTCCCGCTCCTTACCCTCTGCCCCCTTATTACGATATTCTACCTTCTCAAATCTTTTGTCTGCCCTTTCCTTCTGCCCCCTAATATCCTCTTTCACCTGTTTTATCTCATCTTTTTTCTTCCTTGCTGACACTGCCACTGTATCTTATCCTTCTACTTTCTCCCTTTTGCTCTTTCATCTCTTTCCCAATTTGTCTCGCCTAATCCTCCCATCCTCCCTCATAGCCCTTTTTTTCTGCCTCAGCCCCCTGATTTCCAACTGATTTTCCGACTCTCTTGATTATCTCTCTTCTTCTTTTGAAGCAAGAGGTCGTCACCTTCACTTGCGCTAGACATTGTATCACTAGCTTTCTTGTTACTCCCGCTCACCCTGCTCATCTTATCTTATCACTTTCCCGCTCGGTGACTTCCTGCCCGTCCTCCGGTAAATGAGAATTCCCCTTCCTACTGCAACCGAAAGATGTTTCTGTGTCCAGTTCCCGCCTTTATTTCCTCTCCCTCCCATTTACCCTACCCTGTTTTTTATCCTCTATCCGCTTTATATTATACTTTTTTGACAGCCTAACCTTATTTTCCTCTTCGATCTAAACCCCACTTACTCTACCCAATGAAAACTACTTTTTATTTTCTCCATTCAATTCCCGCACTCTTACTCACCTTCCAAACTTTCACCCTCACACTCCACTCATACGTTTAAAACCGATTCCATAAAACTTTACCACCACCTGTCAGCCAACACACTCTACTACCACCACCAACTCGAACGGGATTCACCAAAATTGTTGTATTCCGGAACGCCAAATCATTCTGGAGTGGTTCAAGTCGAAGAATTATAAAAATACAGATCTAATTCCGTTATTGTCAAAATCCAAGAGGCTGATTTACACAGTGGAGCAAGTGATATATAAGAGTTTTAACGGCAGACTGTAAAGTGACTTACAAACTGAGGCTTTGACTCTCGAGCTAATACTCAATAGTTAGAGTTTATAAAATATTATCTGCTTTGTAAACACATTGAATTTTCCGAAACAGGAGTTGCGTAGATTTATCTTTATCCCCGGGTTACGGTGAGATGTAAGTTTCACAGAAGTGGAATGCAACATTTTATATGTATCTTGCTTACACGCGAGAAGCAAAACTGTTAGGTTGCCGCGTTACGTGAGTTAACTGTAACGACGTTATGGAGTAGTTGTGTAAGCCAAGCCTGTCCAAAGAGGAAAAATTAAACAAAATATTGAAAAAGAATCCAGAGGTGACGCAAGTTGCACCCAACACATTCTGCCGCTGTGTAACAACAACAATGTTACAGCACTGCTGGGGGTCACATCATGCGGGACGGCTTTCATGGTGAGCTGCGTGACTGGCAGGCAGATCTCACTTATCAACAATTTGGCCTGCAACAACATCTGTAGAACGCAAGATACAGTGGAACATCGGCTGCCTGTTAAGGTCATTACGGAGGTAATATCGAGGAAGGGAAATGGGATAGAGGAAATGCTGAGAAAGATGAAGACACAAGAAAACATATTTGCATTGAAAGTAAAAGAGTGTTTTATTGACACTCATAGATTTGACGAATGTTACCAGCCCATGACCGGTGGTAGTAAGTTATTAGCGAGACACCTCTTACGGTGTCGGGTATCCTGCAGACAGTTTAATGGTTCTGATCATGGTTGAGTTATCCGGGAGCGGCGTTTTCCAGGAGAGCGGTTGATGAAGGAAAGAGCAGCTGCACGCACTAGCACATTCCAGGGTTACGGTTGGGTGGACAAGACAAGACTGAGGCGGTCGATTCCACACTTTTTTGAGCACGACTCTTCTGTGCAGGGTCGTGCCGAGTGATCTTCTCCACGTAACAATTTTCTTCCTCCTCCACCCCCCGACAGGGTTCGGGGTTATACCTGAAACTTTGAGTTCTGCTTCCATGGATACCTCCTTTCCGAGAAAAATTTAAAAGACAACTCGTTTGTAGAGTCGATGGTCTTTTAAATGATCGTTTTCAGTGTCAATTGTTCTTTGAGTATGTTGTGTTAAAGTTGAGTTAAGAGTCATTTTTTAGTTTTCTGTATCCGTGTTTCTATTGATTCATTGCCATTTTGCCATTATCAAAATCTAAATTCTCTAACTCAAAATCATTAACCTTCCATTCCCCAATACCATCCCCTTTGAAGTTTTACAATTCATAAATTCTTGTGGAAATTTCCTTCTCAATAATGAATGGACCTTTGTATTGGTCGTATAACTTACCTGCCTTTTTATCCACTTTGTTTGACAGTTTGGTTACACTTTTGAGTATCCTTTCTCCTATTTTGAATTCTAACTGTCTTCTTGCTAGATTATAATGGCTTGCCTGTTTATCGTTTGACACATCTAAATTTTTCCGAACCTATTGTTATATAATTTGTAGTCTTCTTAGCTCATTTGTTCAGTTGTCCAAATTCTGAAATTCAATTTCGCAATCGCTGTCCAAATTTTTTTCTGAGAGACTGAAGTAATTCAAATTAACGGCCTATCTTCAGAAACTCTGGTGTGAATTGGGTTGACAAATTTTATTAGTATTTATTGCGACTTGTAAATCGTCTATATGTTCGTCTCAGGTTGACAGTTTGTGAAATTCTGACTCTATAGATATTCCGTTAGCTTTTTTGATTGGAATTATTTCTACGCACTAAAAATCGATCATGGTCCCATGATATTGGTTGCTACCATGGTCCATGGCTCTTCAATAATTCTTTTTTTCATAAATCCTATCTTGCTCTGGTTGCTTGGTTTTACTCTTCGCGAAGTCTGGCAGTTTTTGACGCATTTGCTCCCATCCGAATATCCTCCTGGACAGAAGTGATGTTCGGAAATTCTCGCGTAAGTTTCCTCCGAGCCCTAATGTCCTGCCTGGATTACATCATGATTTCACTGTAAAGCTTGAGCTATAAGCTTTGTGGGTACGACTAGTTACCAATCGTTTGAGTTCGATAAGAAATTTGATTTTAATGGGTCGCCTCTGTAAAAGTAGAGTTGCAAATCTCGGATTCGACATTTTTCGTGTTCTTCTGGTCTCTTCCTGGCTTGTCTCATTGTAGTTGAGTACCATTCATCTGTCTTATCGTCCACAACCGGAGTCGGGTTTTTTACGCTACAAGCTAACGCGAACGCGACATTGTTTGCTTCATCTATTGATCTCGAGAGAGCATCCGGGACAAGATTGAAACTACCTTTGCAGTGTATGGCTATAGTCATATTCCAGTATGTAGTTCCAATGACCATCTGGCTATCGGCCATTAGGGTTTTTGAAGTTATGGAGCCAGTTCAACGCTAAGTGGTCCATGATTACTTTGAAACTGTAGCCTCCTAAATATGGCTATGGTTTGAGTGAGCTTAGCTTCTAAATCCGTATTGCTCGCGTTAGTCTCAAGGTGGAAGAGTTGTGTGAAGTCTGGACATGTCAATATTGGTGATGGAGTTGAAAGGTACTTGATTTTTCGGAAAGCCCATCCTGTCCTAATCCCCGATCCCATGTCTCATCTTTTTTCAACAACCTATTTAACTGTCTATTATTTCGACAAAAAGTGAAGTAAATTCAATTGGCCATTCCTCTAATGCGCTGTAATTGTTTTATGTTTTTCCGTTTGCAAAATCCTAGGATCGGTTGAATTTTTTTCTTGTCCACTGGGAGTCTCTTTTCGTTATCTTTGATAACAAAGTATTTAATTTCGGAGCAGCTGAACTCACATTTGTCCGGAGTGATCGTTAGATTGACTTCGTTTAATTTATCCAGTACAATGTCTGAGTGTTTTGAATGGTCTTTGAAATTTGAGTCACAATAACTATGTCGTCTTAATAACAAAAAACGTTACGTTTCAAATCTGGTGTATTAATTTTGTCCATCAGTCTAATGGCTATGGGAAATCTGGTTTAATCCACTCTCGGCCGCTTCCTTCTTCGCGTATCGTTTGCGAAAATTTCGCCAACCGAGGGTTAGCGCGATCTGGCAACACTTCAACCGGAACTCATCCTGAATGAGATGATAGCTTGTAGAGCTGATCGAGCAAGTAGTACGTGAGCTGTCACATGTTGTTGACAACTATTGAGTGGTGACAAAATACAGTTGTCTAGAATAACTGAACAACTAACAATGACAGGGGAGGGCTTCTCCAAAAATTTCGCCCCGGGGCCCTCGAGATCATCCCTACGGCCCTGTCCACAGGACGTATCTCTAAGCTGGAATAATAGGATGTTATGCCGCAAGTGGTATTCACGCGCCTTTATATGCGAGGAGCTCATGTTTGGCAGCACTGATTTTCAAACTGCGCGCGCTGAAGAGTGTACTAATACCACGAGCGGCATACAATATTATATCCATAATAAGTTCGTAAATGCCCTATATAATGTCCCATAAAATTTTGGCATTAGGGGGCCTTTTACCTACGTCGTGCAAACTACATCCCCCGACAATCCACACGCGCACAATACAGACGTTATGTTAGGTAGTTAGGTTATGAAACTGACAACACAATTCAAGCTTGATATGGAAGTTGGTGACAGTGGGAACAGCGCGCTCTATATGGAACTAGCGGGAAATAATTCACGAGTTATAAAAATTGCTTATATGCGTACATTTTATAGAAAATACCCATACGCACACAATGAAAACTCCGGTATCATCCATACGTGTGCGAGAATATGAAATCACTAGCAGTACGCGTCGGTAAAAGGGTTTATAATGCCTATTTTTTGAGCACTGTTATAGGGACTTTGTACCTTCATTGCGGATAAATGTTTTTTATTCTGAAATTATCAGCATGGAACTTCCAAAAAGACGACATCGCACATTCGCACAAATATCTGCATTGAACATGATAAATATTATTCTATTACATTATTATTTGTATGTGACGTGCGCCGAAGAAAAGGGGCTTACTCTGGAAAGTGAAATTTTTCAGGGCGAGCGGTCGAAATCGACTCGATACACGCGACTTTCACGAGAGAGGGTACCTAACAACACAATCATTAGCAAGAATGATGCTTGGGGTTTTTTTTCCGATTGTTTTAATAAAACATACTACATATAAAATAAAAATGTAAACGAGAAGAGATAAATGAGAGGGCAACTTCCAAAACCCCTTCAATCTCCTTTTTTTTACCTTTACCTTTTTCTTATTTTAATTGTTTTCAAAACTACAATACGATAACATTTAAAATACCTCCATTAATATCTAAATTCTGAATATTTCGAATGCTTTTGCATTGTTTTTTTGAGAAGAATGGAGATGAAAAAAAACGACAAAAAAGAGAAGGAAGGAATTTTGGAGGTCATTTCTGAGAATTTCAGGTAATATCTTGATTGTAGGACGTCAAATAGAAATTTCAATTTTGTTTCCTTCCAATTCTGAATCCAATAAATTTTAAATATTTGTATTGTTGTTCAGTATAAATGATTTTCGAATTCAAGTGGTGTATTTTGAAAAAAAATTTTCTCATCGCAATTCTCAGTATTAGCAGAATGAACTTACAATTTTTCAATCAATAATTCTACTTGTTATCAGTAATTCTATTAATAAATGTATAGAACTGTTGACTTGTATAAATGATATAATCTGTTTTTTTTGTTGATGAAATCGGCATTACGATATAGTTCATTTTAAGTACTTACAGCTTATTTTGAATAAGGCTAAAAATGCTGATTCGAATTATAGTACATATGAATGATTAGTCATTATGATAACGTCCATTATATGAAGCGCACAAAACAAAAAAGCATGCGCATGATATTGTTATCTATTTTTGAATTTTTTCATCTTCAACCATCAAATTTATTGTTAGTCTGACTCTGATTATTCATTTTCTGACGTTATAAATAGACATTTCCACTCAAGCTTCAGTTTGACATGGCCAGTTCTTGAAGATTTTTTTGTAGTTCAAGAGTTTGCAAACCTGGTTAGGAATAACCTTTCGCCATCGTGCATTCGAATGTTTGACATTTTAAATGTCAATAAATGTCGAAACTGAGTATTGATGGGAAAATAATTGAATGTGACACCTGATTTGTTCAAAAATACGAAATAACCAATCACTGGAAAGGACTTTCCGTATAGCTGACTTTACGTCAATGATGCTAGCTCCCATTCTCGCAAGTATTTTTTTTCGCTTTCGAAAATGAATTTAGAAAAGTATTCGAACCTAATATTGATTTGATTCTAGTCGTAACAAGATTGCTCCAATAGTGCAATAATAATTATTCCAGATATAATTCAGCAATCGATACCTTCAATACGATGTACGTGACAAAAATCAACAGAAAATAGATTTGGATAAAAAGCTAATTCGATAAGTATTTCAGCAACTTTGAGCATTTTTGGTCTTATTGGCAATAATGAAGTCAACATGAAAGTCTTTTTCCAGAGTCGATACACATGCCTGTAATTTGATGGAGAAATTTATTTCAAAATAATATATCTAGTATGTATTTTGATGATTTATCTCACAACAGAGATGGTGATTCTTTTAACAAAAATTACATTAAAATTAACATTCCTGAGTCAAATAAAAGAAAACATTTAGTATTTTCGAAAGAGAAGTCATTTGAAAATGGTTTAAGAATATATAGATGTTTTTCTAAATTGAAGCCTCACAGATAATGGAGAGGCTTCAAAAATGTATAAAATATCACATGATTGAGTACGATGTTCACAGACGGAGGATAAAAGATTTACTGTTTGAAAAGCCGTGATTTCAGAGGTGAAAACTTCTAATAAACCTCTGATGAAAAGACTCGCAAAAGCTTAAGAATATAAGATTGTATTCATAATTCTTAATGCGTAATGCTCTGATAAATTTGGTTTACATTCATGATTTTGTTTTTCAAGTTTATTGAAGTTTTGATTTATTTTTTGATGAATATTGATTCAATGACACGTCTTTTAAAAGTATGAGTTTCTTTGGTCAAAATTTTAATATTACCAGAATCAAAAACATGAATAAATTCCCATGAATGTTGTGGCAAGCCAGTGTTGAAATTGTCGATCTTACAATCTCTTTTATGATAATAAATTCTACTTCTAAACCTCTCTCCAGTTTAACCTATGTAGTGGTTTCGATATGTTTCCGTTGGTATCTTTATTTCCTTTCCGTAAATGCCTCATTAATCCATATAGACTTCCGGGTCTGTATGGCTTTATACGGAATTACTAACAGCCTCTGAGGTGGTTTATATATCATTCTGTTGGTATGTTTATTATGTTTTGGGGAATACCTCATTGATCCTCATAGAATTTCCGGGTTTCCATTATTTACATTGTTACGTCATGTTACATATATTCCCTTGAAGATATAGATACTAAGCTGGTCGTCAGAAAAGTCTTATTTTCAATTTCGTATAGAAACCACTTCAAATCCTGTTTGTGATTCCCTACGGATTACATATTAGGAGCATACATATAAATCCATATAGAAGTAGGGACTCTGCGCGATGTTGAGAAAATTTTATTTGTATATCCATATAGAAACCACTCCAATTGATGTTTGCAGTTCCATATGGAATAGGTCTTAGAGGCATCCATATAGATCAATGTAGAGGTAGGTACTCAGCGCATCATCAGAAAAGTCCCACTGTATAATTCCCTATAGAAAGTACTTCAAATCTTGTATATGATTCCGCCTCATACAGAGGCTGCTTAAGTTTTGTCCTGCTTGAATTGAGAACAAGACGGAGATGGAGATATAATTTTAAAATGATTTTTCCTTCCATTCCATTCACTCTTTCACCTTATCTTAAATCAAGTGCCCTTATATTCTTCTTGAATGTTAAGAATACATATCTTTCTCTTGAAGTTGGAATTCTTCTCGTAATTAGGCAGTCGTTATATAGAAACCACTTAAATTTATGTTTGCAGTTCCATACAAAATACGTCTTTGGAGCATTCATATAGATTCATACAGAGGTAGACACTTAGCGCCTTGTTAGAAAAGTCCCTTTTATAAGTCCATATGGGAATTGATTCAAATCCTATTTGTCATATCATATGGATTACATGTTGGAAGACTACATATAAATCCGTATAGATGTAGGGTCTTTGCGTGATATCAAAAAAATTTTTATTTGTTTATGCATATAGAAACTACTTTAAATTCTGTATGAAAATCAATATAAACACTTATAGCAAAAGGGACGTTCTTAGAAATGCATTAAGAAACCATCTTAAGTTCTAAATGAAAATTCATATAGAATACATCAGTAGGAAATCTATATAGATTATCTCATAGATCATCCATGTTGATGATCCATATCTCATAGATTTTCTATGCAGCAAACTTTCTCTAAGTGGCACTGGCTATAGAAACCATTAGGGACAAGTAGATACTTACAGAAATTCTACATGGATCTATAATCCACTTAGTGAAGGGCATATTTTATGTCACTTAATTCAATGCAACGGTCGACCAAACCTTTTATCAAGCTAATCTTTTGACTAAATGAATTATGGCATTCATAATTTAAGATTTAATTTTCCATTTGGTATTTTTTGAAATTCCGAGCTTGAGAAACTCAAGGTGTTATTGTTTTCGTTTTCAAGTGTAAATTTAATGGATTCATTAATAATGTCAAAGACATTCAGAATCTCTAAAATTTTCTCATTTGGAACAATTGTAAATATGTCATAAACACAACGTTTGTAAAAAAATTTGGTTGAAGATTACTTTGATAGGGCTCTATTTTTAATATCTCGTACGATCAAGTGGTATACTATTGGAGGCTGTATTACTACTGTATTACTATTAGTAATCTGTATTAGCAAAAATAGCTTCGTTAAATTTGTATATAAATTCAATCTTTTTTCTGTGCGATCTAGAGCTAAATCAAAAAGGATATTATCAACACTGTAAAAAATTTGGGGAATTTCCCCCAATTTTTCGTGGGCAAAATTCCACATTTTTTGTTGAAAATACGTTTCCCCAAAAATTTGGGGAATTTTTCCCCAAAAATTGGGGAAATTTCATGAAAATTAGGAAAGTTCCCCTAAATGTTAGGGGATTAAGTAATTCCCAAAAAATTTAGGGAATTTTCCACATTCATATTGCGATTTTTCCTAAAAAGTTGGATAATTTTCCGATAAATTCGGGGAAATTTCCAAAAGTTTGGGAATTAGGTAAGCTCGATAACATGTAGAAAATTTTTCCTAGTTTAGTGAATTCCCTCTAAAATGAGAAAAATTCTTCATCAAAATTGGGAGATGTTTTCTAATTTCGACGACAGAGAATTTATGCTTCGATTTATTAAAGTACGTATCATAACATAATA
>WSXT02224076.1:5073-16712 GCA_011762715.2 Neuroterus valhalla | reverse complement strand
AGGTGACACCTTAGGTAAAGCCTCGAGGTACTCTGCAGGAGGCCCTACCCGTTGTAGACGATTGCTAGGATGGGTGTCTTGTGCAATATTTTCCCCCTCTATGACAAAAAAAAAGAAATGAAACGTATTTCTGTGAAATTGAGTTAATATATCGATTGGGGAGATACCTTACTATTATCATCAATTTTAGAATCACAAACACATTGTAACAATCAACTTTAATGTGATGTAATTCATCAAATGGACTTTTTGAGTTCCAATAAATCTTCGAAGTTGTTGTATAAATCAGACGGAGTGGTCAGTCTGTCATGAGGACTAAGGCATGAGCTTTGTATCCTCAAACTGTAGTCCCCTTCGCCCCTGAGTCAGAGGTGAGGTGTGCAAAGAAATAGAGGGAATGTCATGCAGAGACTCTGAAACCCGTGACATAGAGAGAGGGAGTCTAAACAAGTATTCAAATATAAATTAGATAAAAATAGAAAATCCTCCTCATCTTTTGAATGATTCATTACTTTCTTCATTACTTCAACTTTCTTCCAAACGTTCAAGGTGTAAGCTTTGTTAATTAACATTCGCTATTCTTATTTTTGCCTCAGAATTCTCGTGTTTGGTAACAATGTTCGTGATCAAATCTTTATTTTCTGAAGAGTAATCAGAGAGCTCGAAGCGCAATCAAAATATTGTATGCATAACCCAGAATAAAATTTGAAACAATTTGAGACGTCATCGAAAACAACTGAAGTGTATCCCGAAAAATTAGTGTAGTTGTAACAAGCAATACTCGGCGACTATCAGGACAAAAATTGGAGTAGATTAGCGACCTGATATATTATATGCTCCAAAACTCATTTTAGGTTTTTATTATGGAAACCTGGTGTAAGAACTAATCCTCGGGAATCATTTACACTGAAATCGGGATTGACGCTTGTGATCCTAATTGTTAACTACTATGAGAATTCCTCTGAAATTTTATTCTTAAGGTTGAACTGGAGCGAGAGCTCTATCATCATCATCATCATCATCCGAATCATATTTGGGGTCAACTTTGATAACGCGAAACATCTATGCCTCAAAGACTTCCTGTACTTCCTATTTCAAATAAGTGAATATCTCACGTTAAGCTTAAGAGCCTCCTCCAGGTGCCTCCAGAGCATTCTCCAAAATTCTTCGGAGCCTCCAGCGATTGCCTTTGAAGATTCTACTGAAGTCTTTCACGGAACCCTTTAGAGCCTCCTACAGCAGCCTTCATCTAGAGTATCTTACGAGGGTATCCAGAACCTCAAACGACGGCCTCCAAAGAGTCCAAATAGAGCCTTTAGGGAACTACGGAAAACTATTTTGAGCTTCTCATGGTTGCCTCTTGAGCATCCTGCATCGTTCACAAAGCAGCTACTATGGCGGCTTCTTCAGATTCCAACGGGGAAATATAGAGCCTCTTATGGAACCCCATAAATATAGAGCATTACACGGTTGCCTCTGAAGAATTCCATAGGGATCCCAAGAGCCTTTCAAAAAGGCTTCTGAAAATTTCAACCTGGGAGCCGAATAAAAAAAGGGATTTTGGTGTTCTAATAGACGGTGTTCTATACAGCTTCCTACGATGACCTTTGAAATATCCTAGAATGATCTGCTGAGCTCTCCACGATCGACTCTGGAGGTCGTTGAGGTCTTTTATTATAAAGCCACCCTACGGTGGCCTCTGAGGCATTCAACAAGAGTCTCCACAGACTCACACAATGGCCTCTTAAGATTCCAATGAAGGCTTAAGAAGCCTCTAACAAAACCTTGTGTAGGCTCTGGAGATTCCGCCGGAGGCTTCCAAAGCCACCCGATAAAGGTTCTCAGAGCCTTCCACAACGGCCTCAATACACCTCAAAGAAAGCTTTTAGGGCCTACCACGGAATCATATAGAGGTTCCTGACGGTCTTTAAAGCAACCTGTTTCCGGATTCGTCAACGATGATCACTGGAGCATCTTGTAAGGATATCCAGAGCCTCTCATGTCGTCATCTGAAGATTCCCACAAAGGCCTCTGAGGCCTCCAGCTGAACATTAAAGAGCCTCCTAGGATGATATCTAGAGCATTTCGCCCGTTTATCTATAACCTTAAATGGCAGCATATAAATATTCCATAAAAGGAATCTAGAAATCTCCCACGAGATTAAAAGGAGCCCCCCATGCGACAAAAAGGATCCTCATACGGGGCTCTTAGAGTAATCTTAACCCTCCTATATCCTATATCAAGAGCTTTCAGGCATATTAAGCCTTTCACAGTGAATTTCAGCTAGAGTATACATAGAGGCCTCCAAATATTTTGATAGAGGCTTCTTGAGTCTTTCGCAAAACCACAATACAGCCTTTGGAGCTCCAGAGATCCTTTCGGAGTCCAAGGATTTCCAGACTCTTCGACAAGGGCTTATGAAGATCCCAATAAAAGCTTATAAAGCCTTCGACGAGATTCTATGGAGCCTGCAACGTGGGCCTGCACTCTGTAGACATCAACAGAACCTTACTTCACGGATGCCTCCTAATTATCCTTCAAGTACGGGTGAGGATTTTCACGGTTGCCTCAGGAAATTCCAATCTTAAAATTCCTTTAGAGGCCTTTGGTGGCATCACCGAAACCCTATGAAGCCGCCCAGATATTTCCTCGATGGCCTCTGAATTTTCCAACAAAGAATTTCAGAGCCAATATAGCCTTCAAAGATCCTTCTTTGGGGGACATTAGGAGCCCATATAAGGGTCTCCAATGTCTCCAACGATGGCTAGTGAAGATTTCAACTAAGGTCTCTAAAGCCTTCTAAGAAACCCTACCAAACCCCTCACGGAGTCCTTCAAAGAGTATCTTGGTAGGTTTTCTAGAGCCTTAGACAATGATCTCTTGATATTTCAATAGAGGCTCCTAGAGTCTCTCACATAACCCTTCAACGCCTGTTGTTATGGCGGCCTGTTAAGCACCCTACAAGGGTCGCCAGAACATTTAATGGTGCCTTCTCAAGATTGCAACAAAGGCATCCTGAGCGAATAACGAATCGTTATAGAGCAATGGCCTCTGAGGCTCCAGAGCTAGATAGTCTCTATATAATCTTCGGAGCTCTTTGCGATGACATCTAAGTAATCCCACCAAAGGCCTCATTGGCCTTCCTTGGAAATCCTCACAGAGATTTTTTCGATGGCCCAGAGCACTGCGAGGGCTTCAGATTTTTTCATAAGGTTACCCGAGCCTAACGCACAAGGCCCACAAGTTATTTACAAGGGGTTCCCGAGCCTTAAATATTCTGAGGATCCCTGAAACTTTCGATGAAAGCCTTCAGAGCTTATGTTGTGCTTCTCTGCAGCCTCTAACGATGTTTTGTACCGTCGTACAGGATCGTTCAGAACCTTGGACCAGGGCCTTCTTAGGTGGGCATTAAGGGTGGCCCCTAAAAGAGTTTTCAGAGTCTCTAATGATGGCTTGCGATGATTCCCACTGAGGCCTTGGAGGCCTTCTAAGAAGCCCTACCGACCCTCTAACGAGATTCTTCAGAGTGTCTTGCTAGGGTCTCTACAGCCTTAGATGATGGCCTCTTGATTATCCAATAGAGGCTCGGAGAGTCTCTCACCTAACTCTTCAGCGCCTCTCACGGTAACCTCTAAACCATTCTACGAGGGTCTCGAACCTTCAAGGGTGCCTTTTTAGGATCTCAAAAAAGGCCTCTCAATCCAAAAATGAAACGTTAGAGAGCGATGGCCTCTGAGACATTCTACATAGCCTCCTGTGCTTAATACGGTGATCCTCCAAGGCCCTCTATGAATACCCTTAAAGAACCTTCTTCAGTGGTTTCTAGAGCATCGTACAAGAACCTCTTAAGTTTATTTCGATAGTTTATGGGAATTTCAAAGAAGGCTTATCATTATGGAGCCTCTCCCGTAACCTTTTAAAGCCTAGAGGCCTCTAGATTATCCTACAAAGGTCCACGATTGTCTCTGGAGTTCATGAGGCACTCCAAAACTTCCAACAACGGACTTTGACGTTTTCTGCAGGATACGTCGGTTTTGCCCCTCCTCTATTCGAGTAGTACCTACAAAAAGCGTTCCACATGGCCCTCTCCAGTCCTCAGCTGTCTTGTGAAGACTGTCTAGCCTTTCATGAGACCATTCAGAGCCTCTCATGAGGGCCTCTGCGATCTCTTCCGATGCGCACTGCAAGAGCTCTGGAGGTTCTTATAAGGGTTCCCAGGGCCTAACGCCTGAAGCACGCGAGTTTCTTACAAGGCCTTTTTGAGCAATAAATATCTCTGAAGCTTCTAACGAGGGTCTATAAGTCGTCGTGCAAGAACCTCCAGAGCCTTTGGTAAGAGCCTTCTTGGATGAGAGCTATCTCTCCAGATAGGCTCCAGAGCCTCTCACAAGGGCTCTAAGTCTTTAACAAAGGCCTCTCCAACATCCGACGAGGGTTTTTTGGACCTTCTACGATGTTCCCAGATTCTCTCGCGACGGCCGTCAGGGCGGGTTTTTCGGATTATTATCCCTAGATGTCACTAATTCTCCTCTACCGCTATATGCAACCTTTTTCTTATTGGGATTGATAATCAGCTTTTTGAGAATCGCTAATTTGAATGGATTTGTCTTCAACTCTCTATACACTCTTCTGCCCAAGCCTTCAGGTTGAGACGGTCCAGCCCACCCTCATAATGATATAATTTCTCTGAAAATAATTGCGAATGTATTCTCTTAGCATAAAGGCAAGGGCGACAATCTAAATAGATACGTCCGTAACTCAAAGGAGAAATTGTAAACTACAAAATTAAAGGGAGTGGAGAGATTGTTCTAGAAATCGTGGGACCAATAATTGCGCGCGCATAGGCGGGAATACCTAGAAAAAGCGCGGGACCAATGCAGGTAATATAATGATCCCGATACCAGGATTTGCGGTCACTCCTTGCTGGAGTTTCCTCCGATAAGGACGTACCCCGATAGCAAGGGAGTTTCGAGACAGGATACGTATGGTAATCAGGCGTCACGGGTTAAGTAACGCTGCGGCGTGAGAGAGGGTTGTGAGCCACTGGATTCGTTACATTACTTAAATTCACATTGGAATTTAAGTATTTTTAATTCCTTTTTTTTAATGACTCAGAATTTCGTGGATCGTAACGACTTTGCACTTTATTGCAAGATAAAGACCTCGTTGTGCGAGCAAATTTTCGAGAGATTATTGAAAATTAAATAATTTTCAAAATTAAACTTAGCCTAAATTTCTCCATCGTAACGACTTTGGACTTCATCTCATGGTAAAGACCTCGTTGTGCGAGGAAATTTGAGCTTGAATAAATTGCCTTTCTAAAAATAAAAATTACATGGTGCGCAATCATCTCTTCCTTGAGTCAATCCACAATCTTTTATTTCTAAAAATCGAGTGTAATTTGAATACTGAATTGTGAAATGTTTAGGGCTAGTTTTAATTTTCCTACCAGGATCGAATTCAATTTGCGTAAATGAATGCGATTTTCTGACAAGGATAGGATAAAAGGCAAATTCAAGGAGATTCTCGATGATTATCGATATCATCGAGACGAGTTTAAAATGCGACAGCTGTACTACTCAGAAAATTATCATCATTTCGTGTAATTCATGATTATTTTTATATAGTTGCTTGATGCTCGGTCAATAAACGCCGACATTTATCACTGAAAAATAATCCCCGGTTTAGGGAAGATCGAGTAAGATCGAGTAATATTACAAGGTCTAACGTGACACCTCCCGGAGCCTCCCGTTCGAGCGTTCTCCAATGAAACTTCCAAGTGTCTCCGTTGCTAGAACTTACCTTCTCAAGCGACCTGAAGGGCTGCTCCAATAAAACCCTCAGACTATCAAAGTCCAAGGGTACAGACAAGGTTCGAGCTAGATAATTAAGAATATTCAATTTACAGGAAAAGTAATTTTAAAATAATAAATAATTGAATTAGAAATCCTAGCCTTTAAATCTTCTTATTGTTTGGATATGGTGCTGATCTCCTACTCCTTCGTACTCTCTTGTGGAAATTTTGAGGAGTATTTTCCTTCCAATATTTACGGAATTCTTTTTTTACGATTGATCTAAATGTCGTTCATCTGAGTTATCAATGAAGTGGGCTTACATTCTACAAAAGTTAGGATAAGAGGGTCTTCCCAGCGCTGTTCCAGAAAACCAAGGTCATCTATAAGATCTCATAACTGATCATTCTGATAAAAACATTCTCATTCTGAATGAGAAGGTATTCGTTTTATGTGAGAATTTACTTTCGCGGAATTGATGAAATATCTACGTTTTGAGACCCCCTGAGTCAGAAAAAATGGGTTTCACGAAGGTGTCTCTCTGTCTGTCTGTTGTCTGTAGTCTTTAATGCGTGTACTCGATAACTGTCGAAAGAATTATCGGATTGGATTTTCTTTTGGCACACATTTTGAGGGACCAAAAAGACAGAACAAGTTCATTAACCAGCTATTTCGGATGAAAAATCAAAGAGGGGGAGCATTTTGAACATTTTTTTGGACTCTTTTTCTAAGAATCTAAAATTGTAAGCACGATTTCTTGTAGCACTCAAAAAGTGGAACAATTCACCCCTTCATTTTTTTCGATACATACGAAATTGGCAGAGTTATGGCATTTTCAAAATTCAAAAATATAAAAGAAAATGAGAATTTTTAGCCAAATATCGCAAGATTGAAAAGAAAGTCAGACAGCAAAAATGTTTCTTCTTAGGAGCCCTACAAGTTCGTGGATACGATTTTGTTAATTTCTCGAAAAATCAAAAATTCCATTTTCGATTGCACAAAAAATAGTGAAAAATAATTTGTGAACTCGATAGCTTTCGAAAGAATGATCATATTCGATGGTGCTTTGGCACGCATTCTGAGGGACCAAAAAGTCAAGTCGAGTTCGTTAACCAGCTATTTTGGATGAAAAATCAAAGAGGGGAAGCTTCATGAAAAATTGTTAAAATTTTGTTGCCAAGACTCCAAAACTGTATGTAGGGTTTCTTGTATTACGTAAAAAGTAAAACAAATTATCCTCATGATTTTTTCTTATAAAAAAAAAATTTTCAGAGTTGTGACATTTTCAAAATTCGGGAATGAAAACGAAAATGAGAATTTTTACGCACACAACGCAAGATATGAAAAAAAGTTTGGAGAAAGAAATGTTTCTTTTCGGGAGCCCTTTAAGATGATCTTTACAACTTTTCGAGTTTTCTCAAAAAATCAAAAATTCAAATTTTGGTCGCACCAAAAATAGTGAAAAATGGAAAGATTCATTTTCTGGTCTAACTATTCAAGGTATGAGAAAATGTAAATGAACTGAAATTGTGCACCAGAAAAAGATCTACAAATTTGAAGAATTATCTTTTTAATAGGTCAAGTAGTTCTTGCTTCATTCATAAAAGAGCATCTAAAAAATTTAAAAAATGAACTTTTGGACAATTGACAAAAGTTCAGGAAAAATCAAATCGACGCAAGTTCTTCACCAGGAAAATATCTTCAAATGTGTTCTAAACTACTTTAACAGGATATGCAGTTTTAATTTCAATCAGGGAAGATAACTATAAAACTGAAATAATAGAATTAATGAAAAAATGACTAAGACTAACACAGAAGATGGATAGAGGAAAGTTGTGCATCGAATTTCTAGAAAAACTACACAACCTGTGAAAAAAATTGGGCAACAAAACTGCTCCACCGTTTTGGAAAAAGTTTGATCGAGTGCGCAGCACGAGACACGCGATGATAATGTATTCTTCAAAACCGCAGAAGCTTCAACAAAAGATAATTCACACTAATTAAACCAAAGTAGTCGTCTTGTCGCTTTTGAGTTTTACAAGCTTTTTATACAACAGTAGAGAGGGATAAAGGCCGAGCGCAGAGCGCGAGGTGAATTCATAACCGAGCGTGGAGTGCGAGGTCAGATTAGGATCGAGCGCGAAGCGTGAGATCCGAAGTCGTGCGCCCTAGGCGTGCCTAAACGTGCGAGCGAAACGCGTGATGAAAATAGCACAAGGCGCTCAGGGAGGGGGGTGTAGAAGGCTCCTCTGATTAAATATTATATTTAATATCAAAATAATAATGCAGAATATATATTTTAATTTTTATTATTCTGAAGATTCGAAACATAAAAGTTCGAATGAAAAATACGAAAATCTTAGATCAACAATCCTCGTCCTTCTACTTCATTTATTTAGAGAATAAACAGAGTGTATTTGTCAGGAAGAAAACGTCCAAGTCTGTATGTGTATTGTAATTCTTTCCGGGTCTGAAGGTTCTTTATGCAATGAGTCTAAATATGTGGAAGATTTTGAATTTTGTGGTTACCAGTTTTTCTCCTTTCACTCATTGTATTAGAAGAATGAATAGAACAAGGTGTCGCAGAGCCTTGCGCAACGGCCTCCGAAGAATTGAAATCAGGCTTTTATTTCTTATCTTGCTATAAGTTGGTATATATAGCAGTAATTTACGATACGATTTTCATTACGAATTTTCGTGAGAGCATAACTCAGTTCCATATTATTGGGTCTTTTGGAAAAAATGAAGAGGATTACTGGATTCCTATTACTTGCGGTCGCAGGGTGTCTTTATTTTCAATGTAAGTGCCTTATTATATACTGGTTATGAGTCAAAAAAACTACGCATCTGGTCCCAAATATGATTAATTTTCTGAAAGCTTCCAGTTTAGATTGTTTCTTCCTGAAGTGTTCAAACATCATGAATCTTTCAATCGCCTTATAAGAAGAATTTCAGAAATAGTTTAAATTCTTCAGTCTTAAACATTAAATTATAAAAATGTTAAGTTATATTCGAATTGAAAACATTTTTCATTTGGAGTAGTCAGATCTGAACTACACAATGAAACGGAATATCTCTATAGTGGAGGCATAGAAACTTACAGTAAGAAAAACTGATGTGGGTCATGTTGAATTTGGAATAATGAAAAAAACCATTCTAACTAATGAATCAGTAAGCATTCGAAGCCTTGTAAATTAGAAACTCATTCGTTGATAGAGGATGAGAATTTTTTATTCTATAAAACTAAAAACGATCAAAAACTGAGAAATTTTTTATTCAGAAGCTCGCGGTCAACCAGCATGATACCCCTTAAAATTATCTCAACGTTTACAATTCAGGTTTATTTTTCCATTTTTTCTCTACGAATTTTGTCGTAGGACTCACAGGGAGCGAGGAATTTTCAAAAAACGAAACCTCTCCTCTTTTGGTCACAAGTGCAAAAAAAATGGAATTTTCATAGCCTCGCAATTCCCAAACTAATAGAGGTAGAATACTTTTTTATTCTGAGTGTTCGCAGATTTCTCTTCGGTTTATTTTTTTCCTGGCATCATTAACGATAACTCAACCTGCGACGATCTATTTTTCAAAAATCGAACCTTATTTTTTTGCCCCTAAAAATAGGCAAGAACAGTCAACTTTGAACGTTCACAACTTATGACCTATTATAGTTAGATTATTTCTCTTTTTTTGAAATAACAGAAAATTGAGTCTTCCTCAAGTTACCTATGAAACACCTTTCTGTAAAGTAATGAGGCAGAAAGGTTATATAGAGTGGTTTTCGAAGCATCACGATTTTTCGCTGAAAATCCAAAAAAAGTCACAAAACGTGAATATTTGATGAAAACCGAAGATGTATAATTTAACATAAACCCAACGTTCATGATGTGATTGTGGAAAATTTATTTCGCTGGCTCAACTAAATATCATTTCTTTCGATAACACTTCTTAAATAGAGTCAACACTTCACCGATCATCAGTTACGTGATAAGATAATTTTTGATTTGCTTGAACCAAGGTTGGGAATATCATGTTTTTCAATAATTCCAATGTTGTCTGGTCTGAGTTTGAGTGATATTCTTATAATAATGTTAAATATTTAGGGCCATGAATATCATCAGAAAAATCTTCACGCTTTATGAAAAAACAATCATAATTACTAGTTTCTTATACGATGGTATTATGTATATTATTATGGTTTTATGCAGACAAAGATAATTTTCTAGGAAATTCAGTACCCTCCAAAAAAATTCTTCAACAAGAAATTCTTTCAAAATAAATTCTCAGTTCCTTATCATTAGGCTCATTCAATAACAATAACAGGTTCATTTCAATAACTTGAAAATTTAACATTGAATTCTGTAATTTCAAATGAGTATTCAAATCTCAAGAACGTATCGAAGCAGAACACTTCTGAATTTAAAAGCATTTGATTCAAAAATAGAAAAATTCAATGTTGTATTTTTTCAATCGTTTAGTGGCCCTTCAAATTTTAGTTTGATCGGATAACATCTTCTGTTTTTTGTATGCATTTCGTTATCTGCAGTTTAAAGAAACAATTTTTTAAGCCTAACAATTGATGTAAGAGAATTAGGAATGATTTATTACGGTAAAGGCTGATCTGATGAGAATATTTTTTTATTTTTTTAAATATTGCATGAATGAAAAAAAGGGATTCGAATGGATCATAATTTTCCTAATTTGCATAACAGTATTGACAGTAAAATCCGACTCTAAAACCTGACTGCTCCTTAGTCGATTTTTTTCAATCGATCTTGACCAAAAAAAATTTTTTTCACTTGACAATGTTCACAAAATGGTTCCAAAATGTTTCATCAAAAAATTATAGGTACTGATCAGAGCATCAAACATTCTCTTATGCCATATAAATGGTCTATATGATATTTTAAGTTGCAGTTTTTTACCCGTCATTAACTTAAAATTACAGAATAAAACATAATTCACAAAATTAATATGTTCGAATAATTTTTAATTGCTCTCGTCGTCATCGTTAAGGTGCTTGGTCAAGGATAGGCTTTCGCCAAAGCCATAATTCTCTTAAACTGATGATTTATTTGTTGTAATTTTTGTCCCACCTTATTTTCAGACCCTAATGGAGGCTCGTATAGACTTATTTTTTCTGAATATTGTGCTGTTGTTTTTTTCGATTAAATCTAAAATCAAGTAATTCTTGCGCCTAAGAATCGGCACCGCACAGTGGGGACAGAACGGTTAAAACCACCTACAGGTCGCAAATCTCAACCAAATCAAACAAAATGTAGCCAGAAATGTTTGTAATTGAAATTCAAAGAGACTGACGAAGCCGAATTTTCAGAAATAATGTGTTAACAAACTTTCTAGAATTATGGCCTGATTATAAGATTTGGGGCCATGAACTAGATGAACCGTATAGAATTCGAGGTGTTTGAGTTTTTTGAAATTTGTCGTTAGTTTTGCGAAATAAATTTGTTCAAATGATTTGTTTGGATAAATTATATTAATTTCGCAACAAAAATTTGTTTTTGCGACCATAGACCGTAAACCAATGAACCCTAAACCCATAAACTCTAAACCCATGAATCCTTAGTCCATAGACCTCAAACCCATAAACCCCAAACTAATGAAACCTTAACCCATAGAGCTTCAACCCATAGTCCCTAAACCCTTTAACCCTAAACCCTTCAGCCTCAACCCATGAATCCTGAATCCATAGACCTTGAACCTTTAATCCTGAAACTGATGAAACCTAAACCCATAGACCCTAGACCCATAAACGCTAAACCCCTAAACCCATGAACCCTGAATCCATAGACCTTAAACCCTTAATCCTGAAACTTATGAAACCTAAAC